>CM042394.1:4115775-4408275 GCA_023634145.1 Thymallus thymallus | reverse complement strand
ATCTATCTATCTATCTATCTATCTATCTATCTATCTATCTATCTATCTATCTATGTCTATCTGACAGGAAGAGAGGAGGAGGAAAAAGAAGATGAGGAGGGGAGAGATAGATAGATAGATAGATAGATAGATAGATAGATAGATAGATAGATAGATAGATAGATAGATAGATAGATAGATAGATAGATAGATAGATAGATGTCAACTACTCACCATATTTTATTACCTGCAGTGCTAGCTAGCTGTAGTTTATGCTTTCAGTATTAGATTAATTATCTGATCCTATGATTAGATGGACAACATGTCAGTTCATGCTGCAAGAGCTCAAAATTTGAGTATCATGTAATAGCCTAAACCTATGGATGCTACATTGAGCTGGGTGAATGGTCTTTTCTTTTTTTTTCTTTTTAAAGAACAAACCGCTAGGTCATTTTTTTATTATTTAACTAGACAAGTCAGTTAAACTCTAACCGCTAGGCTACCTGCCGCCTCAGTCATCCAACACACACACACACACACACACACACACACACACACACACACACACACACAGTTTGACTATACTCAAGGTCCGGGCATCGACCTGGAGGCAGAATGTCGGAATCTCTCTGTGTCTGTGTGTCTCTCTCTCTCTCTCTCTCTCTCTCTCTCTCTCTCTCTCTCAATCCAATTCAGTTATTGGGAAGCATATGTTTACATTGCCAAAGCAAGTGAAATAGATCATAAACAAAAGTGAAATAAACAATAAAAAATTAACAGAAACATTACAGGCACAATAATGATGTGTAAATAGTCTCTCTCTCTCACTACCTCTATCTCTCTTCCATCACCTATATCTGCTCTCTCTCTCTCCCTCCCTCCCCCCTCTACCTCTCTACTCATTTCATAGTCAATAACAACCCCAACCAATATCAATATCTCATATTTCATCCACCTCCCCAATCCCTGGCTGGATAATAAGCCTGACTTCTGGCTGGATATTTATTTTGATACGTTCTCTAATATTGAGCTTGTAGGATAAATTGCTTTTCCTCTTCACACACACACACACACACACACACACACACACACACACACACACACACACACACACACACACACACACACACACACACACACACACACACACACACACGTCTGTTGATGTCAACGTTGCGTTTGTGTGAGTCATGAGGTCATCAGTGGGATTACCCTCCCTGCAGGTCTCAATGGGAGACCCATGTGTATTCATTATATCACAGTGTGTGTGGGTGCGTGTATGTGTACTGTATGTCATTATACAGAGATTGGCGGCGCCCTGTTAAGCAGCTCCCATTGTTGTTTTAGTATGTTTTTTGTGAGTTTTTCGTTAGCTTTTTTTGCAACAGTTGAACTATAATAGTTCAGGATTATGGAGTGCTACTGTTTAACGAAGGTTTTAGCGGTCCTTTTTATCACTGAGGAACTTTTTATTTTTCTCAGCGCCGAACATTCACGCAAGTCCTTAATTATTTACAACCGAGCCAAGCTCCTGGATTTAGCACACTCAGCGCTATTGCACCCCAGGGAAAATTTGATATTCCGGACGAGTTGAAAAGGTGACGGCGTGGATGCAGGGCAGGTCGGAAGTGTAAGGCAAAGCTGAGTAAGTACAAGCCGGCTATACCGTCTATCATTATGGGCAACGTGAGATCGCTACATAACAAGGTGGATGAGCTTGAGGGTCTGGTCCATGGGCAAAGAGACTACCGGGAAGCTAGTCTATTGTGCTTTACAGAGACATGGCTGAATGATAACATCCCCATAGAGAACGTAACTATCTGCGGTTTCCAGACCATCAGAGCGGACAGGGATAGCGTTTCTTCCGGTAAGAGTAAGGGAGGGGGGCTGGCTTTGTTAGTTAACAACAGATTGTGTAATCCGAGCCATATTACTGTTAAGGAACAGTTTTGTAGCCCGTACATTGAGGTGTTAGCCGTTAGCCTGAGACCCTACTATTTGCAGAGGGAATTTACATCCCGCCCTCCGCTGACGCAAACACAGCGTGTGACATCATCCACTCTGCTATCGAGAGGTTGCAGACAGCACAACCCAGTGCCTTCTTTGCCATTTCGGAGGATTTTAACCATGCATCTCTCTCTTCAACGCTGCCCACGTTCAAACAGTTTGTGAAGTGCCCAACCAGGAATAATACAACTCTGGACTTGTTATATGCTAATGTGAAGGATGCATACAACTCCACTGCACTCCCTCCCCTCGGTAGATCGGATCACAACCTTGTCCACCTCACCCCACTCTACAGGTCTATGGTCCAACAGCAGCCAACGACGACTAGGACCATTAGGAGATGGTCCCCGGAGGCGAATGAGGCCCTACAGGACTGCTTTGAAACAACAGACTGGGATGTGCTCTGTGAGGCTCATGGGGAGGACATTGATGGACTTACAGACTGCATAACGGACTATATCAATTTTTGTGTAGACAACACTGTACCCACCTGTTTTCCAAATAATAAACCCTGGGTCACTGCTGAATGAGAAGAAGAGGGCCTTCAAGAAGGGGGACAGGGACAAATTGAAATGCGTCCAGAGGGAGCTGAAGTTGCGGATTGCTGAAGGGAAGAGAGGGTATAAGGAGAAGATGGAGGACAAGCTGAGGCAGAGCCAGGTGAGAGAGGTGTGGAAGGGTATAAGAAATATCACTGGCTTCAAAAAGTCAAACAGTGGGCAGACGGAGGGGACCCAGACAGAGCCAATGAGCTGAACCAATTTTTTAACAGGTTCGATACTGGCCCTGTCCACCTCCCCTCCAGCTCCCCAGGCCACACACCCTCACGGCTGACCCACCCCCACTTTGCTCACAACACCTCTGTTGAGACAATCAGCAACCCCCTCCCCACCTCCGCCCCCGATCCCTCTTGACTGATCTGCAACACCTCCCTTCCCCCACCTCCCCAACTGGGCTGGCTTTCACCACCAACCAAGTGAAGAGAGAGCTGGAGAGACTACATCAGTGGAAAGCAGCGGGCCATGATGGCATCAGCCCAAGGGTGCTTAGGGTCTGTGCTGACCAATTGTGTGGAATACTGCAGCTACTTCTCAACCTTAGCCTGAGCCTGGAAAGGGTCCCTGTGCTGTGGAAAACATCCTGCCTGGTCCCAGTGCCCAAGAAGGCGCACCCCACTGTCCTGAATGACTTCAGACTTGTAGCGCTAACATACCACATCATGAAGACCCTGGAAAGTTTAGTCCTCGTTCACCTCAGACCCCTGGTGTGTACATCACTGGACCCCTGCAGTTCACATACCAGCGCAACATCGGGGTGGATGATGCAATCATACCTACTCTCACCTGGACAACGCAGGTTGCACTGTGAGGGTTATTTGACTTCTCCAGTCCATCAACACCATACAGCCCCTGCTACTGGGTGAGAACATGAAGAGGATGAGAGTGGAAGTACCCTTAGTCTCCTGGGTTATGGACTACCTGACTGGTAGGCCACAATTTGTGTGGCTACAGAGCTGTGTGTCAGAACGGGCAGTGAGCAACACAGGATCCCCCCAGGGAACGGTCCTGTCCCCCTTCCTGTTCACCCTCTACACCTCGGACTTCAGATATAACTCTGAAACATGCCACCTACAGAAGTTCTCGGATGACTCCGCAATTGTAGGGTGCATCAGGGGTGGGCAGGAGGAGGAGTACAGAAGCACAATCAATTACTTTGTTGTGTGGTGTGAGCAGAACCATCTTCAGCTCAACATCAGCAAAACAAAGGAGATGGTGGTGGACTTCAGGAGAACCAAGGCCCAACTGACTGCAGTCCCTATACAGGGGATGGATGTGGAAATGGTTGGGTGATACAAGTTCCTGGGAGTACATATGGATAACAGGCTGGAATGGGCTGGTAACACCGGGGCTCTGTACAAAAAGGGCCAGAGTCGACTCTACTTTCTGAGGAGGCTCAGGTCCTCAGAGTTTACGTGTGCAGTAAACTACTGCATACTTTCTACCAGTCTGGTGTGCCAACATAAAGGCTGGTGATCTTTCTCGGGTAAATAAGCTGATCAGGAAGGCTAGCTCTGTTCTGGGGATTAGCCTTGACACTCTAGAGGAGGTGGCGGAGAGACGGATCCTGGCCAAACTGCTGGCCATCATGGACAACGTCACCCACCCTCTGCATGCCATGGTTATGATGCAGAGGAGCACTTTCAGTCACAGACTGATCCCACCACGGTGTTTCAGAGAGCGCTACAGGAGGTCCTTCCTGCCAGTGGCTATTAGACAATTGAATGCCTCACTGTGGTGCCGTGCCATCGGCAACATAGACCTGGAACTGTTGGGGTGTTAGGACCTGATTTAACAATTAGGCATCCATCCGTGAGTAACTCTGGTCTGTAATCATTCATTCACTCAGGACTTATTCATTCAGGACTGTATATACAGTGGGGAGAACAAGTATTTGATACACTGCCGTTTTTGCAGGTTTTCCTACTTACAAAGCATGTAGAGGTCTGTAATTTTGATCATAGGTACATTTCAACTGTGAGAGACGAATCTAAAACAAAAATCAAGAAAATCACATTGTATGATTTTTAAATAAATAATTTGCATTTTATTGCATGACATAAGTATTTGATCACCTACCAACCAGTAAGAATTCCGGCTCTCACAGACCTGTTAGTTTTTCTTTAAGAAGCCCTCCTGTTCTCCACTCATTACCTGTATTAACTGCACCTGTTTGAACTCGTTACCTGTATAAAAGACACCTGTGCACACACTCAATCAAACAGACTCCAACCTCTCCACAATGGCCAAGACCAGAGAGCTGTGTAAGGACATCAGGGATAAAATTGTAGACCTGCACAAGGCTGGGATGGGCTACAGGACAATAGGCAAGCAGCTTGGTGAAAAGGCAACAACTGTTGGCGCAATTATTAGAAAATGGAAGAAGTTCAAGATGATGGTCAATCTCCCTCGGTCTGGGGCACCATGCAAGATCTCACCTCGTGGGGAATCAATGATCATGAGGAAGGTGAGGGATCAGCCCAGAACTACACGGCAGGACCTGGTAAATGACCTGAAGAGAGCTGGGACCACAGTCTCAAAGAAAACCATTAGTAACACACTACGCCGTCATGGATTAAAATCCTGCAGCACACGCAAGGTCCCCCTGCTCAAGCCAGCGCATGTCCAGGCCCGTCTGAAGTTTGCCAATGACCATCTGGATGATCCAGAGGAGGAATGGGAGAAGGTCATGTGGTCTGATGAGACAAAAATAGAGCTTTTTGGTCTAAACTCCACTCGCCGTGTTTGGAGGAAGAAGAAGGATGAGTACAACCCCAAGAACACCATCCCAACCGTGAAGCATGGAGGTGGAAACATCATTCTTTGGGGATGCTTTTCTGCAAAGGGGACAGGACGACTGCACCGTATTGAGGGGAGGATGGATGGGGCCATGTATTGCGAGATCTTGGCCAACAACCTCCTTCCCTCAGTAAGAGCATTGAAGATGGGTCGTGGCTAGGTCTTCCAGCATGACAACGACCCGAAACACACAGCCAGGGCAACTAAGGAGTGGCTCCGTAAGAAGCATCTCAAGGTCCTGGAGTGGCCTAGCTAGTCTCCAGACCTGAACCCAATAGAAAATCCCTGCTGCAGTGTGTGCAAACCTGGTCAAGAACTACAGAAAACATGTGATCTCTGTAATTGCAAACAAAGGTTTCTGTACCAAATTTTAAGTTCTGCTTTTCCGATGTATCAAATACTTATGTCATGCAATAAAATGCAAATTAATTACTTAAAAATCATAAAATGTGATTTTCTGGATTTTTGTTTTAGATTCCGTCACTTACAGTTGAAGAGTACCTATGATAAAAATTACAGACTTCTACATGCTTTGTAAGTGGGAAAACCTGCAAAATCGGCAGTGTATCAAATACTTGTTCTCCCCACTGTACATACTCATGTACAGTTGTTATATCATATCACATGCAATATTGTAAGTAATTCTTGGACTAAACTTATGTAGTCATTCACTGAGGAATGCATATTAGTATCCTGTATGTGTGTGTGTGTGTGTGTGTGTGTGTCTGTGTGTGTGTGTGTGTGTGTGTGTGTGTGTGTGTGTGTGTGTGTGTGTGTGTGTGTGTGTGTGTGTGTGTGTGTGTTTGTGTGTATGTATGTGTCTGCGCCCCGTTGTCAGGCCTATCAGTCCTATAACTGGTCCTATTGGTTTGCTGCTGGAATGGTAAACAGAGAAGAAGATGAGTCTCAGAGAATGAGTCATAGAGAGAAGGTATTCAACTGGAGTGTGTGTGTGTGTGTGTGTGTGTGTGTGTGTGTGTGTGTGTGTGTGTGTGTGTGTGTGTGTGTGTGTGTGTGTGTGTGTGTTTGCTGCTGGAATGGTAAACAGAGAAGAAGATGAGTCTCAGAGAATGAGTCATAGGGAGAAGGAATTCAATTGGAGTGGAGAGAGAGAATCGAGTGACATTTCATATATGGATATCATCACATTAATGAGCCGTCAGGGCACGCATTCTAGTTAGACATAGCTGTGTAACAGAGCTCATTAGAGACATTTCATTTGAGATTAGAGATTCAAGATATATAATAGCTAGATGTATTCTAATTAATTAATATTTTTATTGGGCTATGGATATGCCTTGATTAAGTAAAAAACAATCAAACCATGTTGTTTGAGAGGCAATGATCCAGGTGTTTATTTTATTGTGGATCAGTGTTTAATTGTTTATTACCGTGGTCTTGAGAATACAGGTGTATTGTCTGTAACTAAAAGCTGGTCCTTGACATTTTATTGTTCTGCTCAGGTAATCAATGAATCACCATCAAATTTAAATGTTGAAATCAAAGGATAATTGTTGTTTACAGAAGTAGTAAATGAATTGTGATGATGTAAACTAATTATGCAGAGAGATCAGGAGTGGGTGACTTAGAGCAGGCGTTTGGCTGTTAGGAAGACAATCAACTGGAATCTGTGGATGCAATCAGTGGGGTTTTCATTTATTTATTATTTTTAAATTGAACCTTTATTTAACTAGGTAAGTCAGTTAAGAACAAATTCTTATTTACAATGACGGCCTACCCCAGACAACGCTGGGCCAATTCTGCGCCGCCCTATGGGACTCCCAATCACGGCAGGATGTGATACAGCCTGGATTCGAACCAGGAACTGTAGTGACACCTCTTGCACTGTCTTAGACCACTGCGCCACTCGGAAGCCCTGTGTGCCAACAGTTTAATGTAGTAGAGCCAGTATTGTCAAGGCCTTTGCGCCATCTACTGGTAAAAATAGGATAGTGCTTTCAAATTAGAATAGGTTTGTTGACATACAGTACAGTGCATTCAGAAATTATTCAGATCACATTACTTTTTTCCACATTTTGTTACTTAACAGCCTCATTCTAAAATGGATAAAAATATTTTTTTTACCCTTTTATCAATCTATACAAAATACCCCATAATGACAAAGCAAAAACTAACCTGAAAAATATACATATACAGTATTCAGACCCTTTACTCAGTATATTGTTGAAGCACCTTTTGCAGCAATTACAGCCTCGGGTCTTCTTGGCTATGACGCTACAAGCTTGGCACACCTGTATTTGGGGAGTTTCCCCCATTCTCCTCTGCAGATCCTCTCAAGCTCTGGTTGGTGGGCAGCGTTGCTGCACTGATATTTTCAGGTCTCTTCAGAGATGTTTGATCGGGTTCATGTCTGTGCTCTGGCTGGACAACTCAAAGACATTTAGAGACTTGTCCCGAAGCCATGCCTGTATTGTCTTGGCTGTGTGCTTAGGGTTGTTGTCCTATTGGGAGGTGAACCTTCGCCACAGTCAGAGGTCCTGAGCGTGTGCCATGTTCCTCCAGACATGACGCTTGGCATTCAGGCCAAAGAGTTCAATCTTGGTTTCATCAAACCAGAGAATCTTGAGTACTTTAGGTGCCTTTTGGCAAATTCCAAGCGGGCTGTCATGTGCCTTTTACTGAGGAGTGGCTTCATTCTGGCCACTCTACCATAAAGGCCTGAATGGTGGAGTGCTGCAGGGATGGTTGTCCTAGAGCCCCCTGAGTGGCACAGCGGTCTTAGGCACTGCATCGCAGTCTTGAGGCTGTGTTGCAGTTGGCCGCGACCAGGAGACCCATGAGGCGCACAATTGGCCCAGCGTCGTCCGGGTTAGGGGAGGGTTTGACCGCCCAGAATATCCAGATATCTCAAGGATGATCAATGGAAATTTCAATTTCAAGTCTCATAGAAAAGGTTCTGAATACTTATGTAAATAAAGTATTTATGTTTTTTGTTTGTAATTTTTGTTATTATGGGGTATGTGTGTAGATTGCTGAGGGAAAAAAACGATTTAATCAATTTTAGACTAAGGCTGTAACATAACAAAACGTGGAAAAAGTCAAGGGGTCTGAATACTTTCCGAATGCACTGTATAAATGAGAAGTTCATAGCTACATTCAACCACTAGGGGACAGCACCCCCTTAAGTGTGGGGCCGATGAGGATTTACATAGCACAAAAGCCTGCTGTTACACTGTAAAACATTTTTTTCTTAGGAACATCTTCATTTGTTATTTTATGGTTCAGCTCTTCTTGGGAGGTTTGGGTCTTCCTAGCCATGTTTCACAAGATGTGACCACTTCAATATGGTGTAGTAGCAGTACATCATGTTCATGTGGTTTGTTCATGTGGTTTGACTTGCCTCTAACCCCACAAGCCATGTGAACTTCATTAACAGAATTATGGCATACGTGGCTAAACAGTTTGGAACTCGGTAGTGAGTGTTGCAACCTAGTACAGATGATTTTTACGCGCTACGCGCTTCAGCACCCGACTGTCCCGTTCTGTGAGCTTGTCTGGCCTAACACATTTTGCGGCTGAGCCGTTGTTGCTCCTAGACGTTTCCACTTCACAATAACAGCACTTAGTTGACCAGGGCTGTTCTAGCAGGGCAGAACCTTTACGAACGGACTTGTTGGAAAGGTGGCATCATATGACAGTGCCACGTTGAAAGTCACTGAGCTCTTCAGTAAGGCCATTCTACTGCCAATGTTTGACTATGGAGATTGCATGGCTGTGTGCTTGATTTTATACACCTGGTCAACTAAGTGCTGAAATAGCCAAATCCACTAATTTGAAGGGGTGTCCACATACTTTTGTATATAGAGTGCATTCGGAAAGTATTCAGACCCCTTGACTTTTTCCACATTTTGTTATGTTACAGCCTTCTTCTAAAATTAATTAAATAGTTTTTTTCCCATCATCAATCTACACACAAAAGCCTAATGACTAAGCAAAAACAGTTTTTTTTAGAAATGTTTGCAAATTTATAAAAATAATATTCAGACTCTTTACTCGGTACTTAGTTGAAGCACCTTTGGCAGCAATTACAGCCTTGAGTTTTCTTGGGTATAACGCTACAAGCTTGGCACACCTGTATTTGGGGAATTATCTCTGTCCAGAAGCCACTCCTGCGGTTTCTTGGCTGTGTGCTTAGGGTTGTTGTCCTGTTGGAAGGTGAACCTTCGCCTCCCTGACCAAGGCCCTTCTCCCCCGATTGCTCAGTTTGGCAGGGCGGCCAGCTCTAGGAAGAGTCTTGGTGTTTCCAAACTTCTTCAATTTAAGAATGATGGAGGCCACTGTGTTATTGGGGACCTTCAATGCTGCAGAAATGTTTTGGTACCTTTCCCCAGATCTGTGCCTCGACACAATCCTGTCTTGGAGCTCTACGGACAATTCTTTCGACCTCATGGCTTGGTTTTTACTCTGATATGCACTGTCAACTGTGGGACCTTATAGAGACGGGTGTGTGCCTTTCCAAATCATGTCCAATCAATTGAATTTACCACAGGTGGACTCCAATCAAGTTGTAGAAACATCTCAAGGATGATCATTGGAAACAGGATTCATCTGAGCTCAATTTTGAGTCTCATAGCAAAGGGTCTGAATACTTATGTAAATAAGGTATTTGTTTTTTATTTTTAATACATTACCAAATCTTATAAAAACCTGTTTTCTCTTTGTCATTATGGGTTATTGTGTGTAGATTTATGAGGAAAACCATTAATTTAATACATTTTAGAATAAGGCTGTAACGTAACAAAATGTGGAAAAAGTGAAGGGCTCTGAATACTTTCCGAATGCACCTGTATGGTGTATCTACACAGTTAACTTTGAGACACGTACTTGGGCCCATTTCAGACAGTCAAACAAATTCTGTGCATATCTGCAGAGCTTTATCAGATCTTTACAATATATGGTCATACGTGACATTGTGTATATATATATATATATATATATATATATATATATATATATATATATATATATATATATATATATATATATATATATAAATATATAAAATACATGACAAAACTAAGATACTGTAATCTGCACAGGACATTGTGAACCCAGTTCACCCTTTAAGATACATTGAGTGTACAAAACATTAAGAACACCTTCCTAATATTGAGTTGCACCTCTTTTTCCTTCAGCACTTACTCAATTCGTCGGGGCATGGATTCTACAAGGTGTCGAAAGTGTTCCACAGTGATGCTGGCCCATGTTGACTCCAATGCTTCCCACAGTTGTGTGAAGTTGGCTGGATGTCCTGTGGGTGGTGGATCATTCTTGAAACACACAGGAAATTCTTGAGCGTGAAATACCCAGCAGCATTGCAGTTTTGACACTCAAACCGTTGCGCCTGGCACCTACTGCCATACCCCGTTCAAAGGCACATCAATCTTTTGTCTAGCCCATTCAACCTCTGAATGCACACGTACACAATCCATGTCTCAAGTTTCACCTGTATCCTCCCCTTCATCTACACTGATTGAAGTGACATACATGTGACATCAATAAAGGATCATAGTTTTCACCTGGATTCACCTGGTCAGTCTATGTCATGGAAAGAGAAGGTGTTCATAATGTTTATACACTCAGTATATGGCTGACTGACAGGAACCCAACCGATAAGAAGTGTCTGACTTAAAAAAAGAATGCAGAACGGATGAAAAACAACCTTGAAAATAACAGGATGGATAGATAGTAGACAACAAAGTCAACAAGTTTGAGTTTGACAATCTTGGTGTTTTATTGTAAGTATTGCATTTTCAAACTTACACAGCGAGAATCATCATCATCATCATCATCAGAGAGCATGTTCAACGAAAGGCTTGACGGCCACAGAGATCATCTGAACAACAAGGGGACTATAGTCTCTCCTATAGCCTGGTTAAACCAGACTGAGTGCTACGCTAACTCGTATCACAGCATTCAGCCTAGTTGAACCCAGGCTAGGTCTGTCCTGTTTGGAGGTGGTAATAGCTGTATCTACTTTGACTCATTCATTCCGCCTTAGCCTGGTTCCCAGATCTGTTTGTGCTGTCTTGACCAGAATGACCATAGGAGTTGGAAAGACAACACAGACAGATCTGGGACCCAGGCTTTTCGTTCTCCCTTCAAGGCAGTGTCTATAAGACTAATACCTAGTACACTGGAGTGACATTATTCAGGGTGGAGGTCAATTCCATCTAAATTCCAAACACACGAAATGGAGCGTGGTTTCAGTTTGGATACCATGCAAGAAATTCCCATCTTGAACTCAACAGATAGGAATTGAGTTAGAATTGACCCCAACTCTGGATATAACAACATACAGCTAGCAATCAATACACAGCCAAAAGCAGGTATCTCTTATATGGCCGCACTAAGGACACCAGACAATACACACACAAAAGAGAGAGGGTATTGGGGAAAAACACAGTTTTTCATTAAATATGGGCCCTTTTTTTCCTCATAGTGCAGATTAAAAAAAAGAAGAAAAAAAAAAAAAGAGAGATAGACGATAAAGGTGTAAATGAACGAGGGAAGAGTGAAGTAATCTGCCCCCCTATGAAAGACAAGAGGACACTGTTGGTCTTCTGAGGTTGTTTGGCTTATTTGTTTATATCGAGAAAGCACCATCGTCGGTGAACCATACAAATTTGCCAGAAGTCCAATGATACCATCAAGAGAGATGAGATCATGAAGTCCCGCAAGATTACACTCCAACTTTACACCTTAAATGATGTCCTTCGTTGAAACCATAGCTTTTTGTTCTCAATGATATTCATCTGAGGCTTTTTGTAAATGTAAGACACATTTTGTTGACTAAAACATAGTCTAGTAAAGACTTCTACTTGTCCTACTACTAGAGGAGTGTGAAGTTAGTTAGTTAGCCCCCATTTTGTATAGTAGCTGGCTCAGTATTTGCCAATTAGACTTGGCTATTGTAGGCTGTGTCCAAAACCAACCCCTTGACACTACACCCCATCCCCTCCTAGGGTAATCCTAGGGTAATTGGATAGGTGTGAAAACTGTTACGACAAAAACTCCACCCAGACTATCAGAAAAGGAGAAGAAATGACCTTACAGCTTGGGGTCAGTTTGGAACTGGGCCGTGGATGCATAAGAGGCAAGGCTCAGTACTGGGAGCAGCTTGGGGGCTGATTACATTTCAAGTGTCCGTCTAATAAAACCAAAACCAAAAACTATGGAAAAACATTAGCCTGGTACGCCGACTGATTCACTACGTTTCACCATTGTCTTTGTCCCAAATGGCACCCTATTCCCTACATAGTGGTCTACTTAATAAAAAATGTAACCCCATTTTTCGTCATATCCAGTTGGTAGTTACAGTCTTGTCCCATCGCTGCAACTCCCGTACGAACTCGGGAGAGGCGAAGGTCGAGAGCCACGCGTCCTCCAAAACACGACCCCGCCAAACCGCACTGCTTCTTGACACAATGCTCGCTTAACCCGGAAGCCAGCAGCACCAATGTGTCGGAGGAAACACCGCTACAGCGCGATGGGACAAGGACATGCCGGCCGGCCAAACCCTCCCCTAACCCAGACGACGCTGGGCCAATTGTGCGCCTCATGGGTCTCCCGGTCGCGGCCGGCTGCGACACAGCCTGGGATCGAACCAGGATCTGTAGTGACACAGCTAGCACTGCCTTAAACCGCTGCGCCACTCGGGAGGCATAGTGCTCTACTTTTGCCCAGTCAAAAGTAGTGCACTATGTAGGGAATAGGGTGCCATTTGGGACAAAACCATTGTTTCACTTAACAATGGTGTGCAGTGTTCAGTCTGGTTTCACCGGGATAGAAAAACATTGCTAAACAACCCCCACCCCCCAAAAAAATAAAAAATAATACAATAATAATAAAATAAGGAATGAGGAATAAAAACATAACAAACAGGGAGGAGAATAATAAGATAAGACAGAAATAAAATAAGTTAACTTTTTTTCATTTTTTTTAGTTCTGTGTTGGTTCTGTCTGTGAGGGATGGAGAAATAGCCTAATAAATATATAAACTTCAAAAACTCAAGGGTCAGGGTGGGATTGTTCTTTCATATGAAGATATAAGTGAATACCAGTGGAAAACAAGACTTTTCAAAGTGCAAGTTGGGTTCGCCTCAGTAACAAGGGCTAAGGATATACGCACACGGTCAACGACATCATCATACACCTTGGCTGTTGTCACTTCAGACTTGAGTTCCACCACAGCTCACGAGATACCACCAGTGGAATGCCATAAAGGTTTTTTTCAAAATAAAAGTAAAAAAAACTAACAAATTTGAATAAATAAGAGTGCCACGCAAGCTCTGTATTTATGAACAGAAGTGGTGGCCATTTTGTATTACAGCGATACAGTTGTTGTTCTCGTTGTTGTGTCTTGAACTTTAAGTGAAGTACTGTGAAGTGTAACTTCTCTTAGGGGAGAGGGGGACAGCTACAGAATGGGAACTTTTGAACGTTTCAACCAGCAAAATGAACAAAGCAATACTGTCCAATTCATGCCACGTCGACGACTGACTGACTGCTTGCCAGTCACACTCTGAGAGAAGAAGTAGAATAAATCTTTTCAAAAATATAATTTAAAATGCACAAAAACACTAGGTCAAAAACAGCAACAGAGGTTTTTTGTCCACAAGTTTTCTACCTTTTTTTTTTTTTTTTCTTACACTCCTTTTTTCATTGTTCATTTATTAAGCTATTTGTAAGTTATCTAATTATGTACAAAAAAACAAAGCACGTTGAATTAGCTTTTTTTTGGACGGCCACAGGTCTGTTGCCTTGGAAAAGAGAGGGGGGAAAAACAGGAGGAGCTCAAATGGTCGAAAATGTTTTTAAAAACTGCTAGAAATAGTTATTGCTTGTTACTACTGCTGGATAGAGAGAAAGGATGGATGTTGTCTCTATAGTCCAAAGCTCCTTGGTATTCTTTCTTATTCAAATGTGCTGATGTGTTTCTATAGACAGCTATAATGTAGGCCAGTGCAGGATAGCTTGTTGTCGTAGCTGCTTTGTTGTAAAAACACATTTGAAGATTTATTTCCACCCCGAGCACCACCCACGTTCCATGGGAATGTATATAATGCATGTTGGGTTTTTTTCTTCGTTTGGATGGAAACGTCCTGTACTCCAGACAAGGATTGTTGGTTGATCTGCATTGCTGATAAGTTTGTTGTTGTTTTTTCATGTAGCACCATTTCAAGTGTCTGTTGGATGCTGTGGTGTGGTTGCGCAGTGGTAAAAAACCCCACAAGGAAAATAAAAAGGACGTCGTTCAAGGGCCAAAATGTGTTGATATGGCAAGTAGACTTCTTGACATTCCACTCAGTCTGTGTCCAAATTACAACTTGTTCCCATATTTGTTTTTAAGTCCAGCAGAACATTGACTTGACTTCGCACACAAGACCAGAGCAAACACTCAAACACATAGAACCAAACAGGGGTTTTAAAAACTCGTAAAACTCATCATAAAACATCTAATATATATTAGAAATGTAAGTGCATTTCTGATGCTAAAATATGGGGTTGTTTTTTTGTTTGTTTCTAAAATAACTTAATCAATTGTTTGCTTAAAAAAAAAAAAGTGGTCTATTCCCTTCGATTATGTCTGCAATAAAACCAAGATAATGCTGATCCCAGCATATTCGTAAAAATAAATAATTTGTAATCTTCATTTTCAACCATTCTTGAAGCCACTCAAGTAGACATCTAATCTAAAACCATTGCTCTTATTCAGATCATCAAAATAGAAGTTGGTTGGTTCTGTGTTTGGATCAATCTCTGCTCTTCATGTTCTTGTTATCGGGACAAGGCGGGGGGGGTTGGACCTTCTGCTTGGGACGGAGGGGGGGGGGGGGGGGTTGAGAGGTTCCGAAGGGGGTTCTTCTCGGACTGTGGATTGAGGTTCAGCAGCGAGTTGGAGCAGAGCGACGGATGGTGGGAAGTGGAGGCGTTACAGACAGGAAGTTAGAAGGACGTCAGGGCGCCACTTGAAGGATGCCATAACGATGGCGTAGTCGGCGATAATACATGTAGATTGGTCACATGACGATACACAACAGGGTCGGTGGATGGAGGTTGGAGGCCAAGGTTTTTTGCAGGTTGGGGTGGATCAGCGTTCGCCCTCGTAACCTTCGTCGCTGGCCAGGTTCAGGTGGTTGGACTTTGGATGTTGGTGGAGCCCCCGAGGTTGCAGATTGGAGCCGGGGGGGGGGGGGGGGGGGGGGGGTCTACACCCAACAGCCATCTCCTATGAGGAGGATGGAGAGAAGGCTGAGGAGAGTTTGAGGATGCTGCAGCTGGAGTAGCCCTCGTCGCTGGCTAGACTCTGAAGGCTGCTGTGGTCGTCGAGATCGCTGGTGGAGTCCAGCTCCCCGTGCTCTGAGAACTCTGTTGACTCCACGTCTACCTCAATCTCCTCTGTATAGGGGGAGGGAGGTGAGAGAGAGAGAGAAGAGCAGAATGTTAGAATAATACACTCAAAACAAAAGCTTCTTGGAACTAAACAGGAACTACTAAACTGAGAAGTTAAATTGATTTATGTGCAGAAACAAACCATTCTGGTTATTCTAAGAATAGGGAACTAACGCGCAAAGTCCAAATGTATCTTTAACTGCTGTGCTTATGTGTGTGATACGTTGAAATAAAGACTGGAATCTGACTAAGATCCCTTTTGGCGGTCACGGTCGCTCACCTTGGTCTGAGTCGGAGCGCTCGGAGGAGCAGAGGGTGGAGCCCACGCTGTCCATGCGTATCCTCTCTCCCTCCCCCGGCCCAGTGCCTCCTACCCCGGCCCCGGTTCCCCCCTGCAGCAGGTCCAACTGGCGCTGGAGGTGCCTCTGCTCCCTCTCCAGACTGTCCAGCTGGTTACGGCTCTTACGGTCCGCCTCTTCAAGTTTCTAGAAGACGGAGAGAGAGGGAGAGGAGAGGAGAGGAGAGGAGAGAGAGAGGAGAGGAGAGAAGGGAGAGAGTGTGTTTAGTTATCTTGAACAAACTGGATTTGTATACCTGTTTCCAAAGAGCACCTGCTGCCTCCGCCACCACACCCACAGAGCGATGACGAGTTGCTATCCTTTGTGTGTTCCTTTATCTATTTAAACGTATATTTTACCAGGTGTGTTCAAGTTTCTATAGGAGGGAGAGGAGAGAAGAAAGAGAAGAGAGAATGTGGTTATGAATTGATTTTCATGTTTATTTTAGCGGGTAAGGTTGATGGAGAAAATTATCTCAGAGGGATAGTGGCAGTGAGAGAGGGGGATGGAGGGAGAGATAGGAAGTATACCAAAACATTGGGAAGAGGAGAGAGGATGAGAGATAGAGGAGTCAATGAAACCTCCAATCAATTCTCCAAACGCTACAACTCTAATGTCAGCAACAGACTTTAGTATCCTGTCTCCTGACCTAGGCTAACTCTGACCTTTGGAAGGGAAATCAGTCCAACACAGAAGGAACTTTCTGTCTTTTCAGACTTGGTGTTGTTTGTCTTGTATCAGTGTTTTGTTTACGAGGTGATTGTTTGCTACAGCTGTTACAAAGAGTCACGTCAATACTTGATAAAGACTGACAGCTACAGCACAGTGAGAGAGAGAGAGAGAGAGAGAGACAGATAGAGAGAGAGAGAGAGAGAGAGAGAGGAGAGAGAGAGTGATAGAGAGAGAGGGGGGGGAGAAAGATAGAGAGAGAGGGGGGCGGAGACAGAAAGATAGAGGGGGGAGAAAGTGAGAGAGAGAAAGAGTGAGTGAGAGAGACATGCACCAACAATGCAGCCATTCATTTCATGTTTGTGTGTCATTGTCAGGGTCAATGTCATTGATCTTCATCTCCATGTTAATCTCATTCAGGTGGCTGTTAGTAGTGGGGAAGCTGCACGGCCATAGTTTCATACCCAAACAACGTTTGTCATTACTACCAATGTTCCCTCTCATTTTTTTCGGCAGTGAGAACATTTCAGGTCTGCTGAGTGCAAACGGTGTGAAAATTCTGTGAACACTGAGGCTATACCCGCTTTAAGTAACATTTTTAAGTGGCCAAGTAGCTATGGCTATTTGATCATAATGTAGGTCTACCAGAGTGGCCAACCATAAAAAAACAATGGGGAAAATGCATCCCATAACATTTTAACATGGAAATAGCTGTTCTATCATTCAGCCTACAGTAGCAGCCAATGTGTGGTGTTCAATGTAGGCCTACAAAAAACATGCAGGGCTTGACATGAACCTGTTTATCCACTTGTCCTTCAGACATGGAGCTGACTGAACATGGTGTTGTGTTGTTTGACGCAAATAAAAATCATTATTATTCCCATACCATTATTACAGCGATTCAGATAAATTATGCTACCCTCTGCCTATTGGCTACTTAGCTTATTCAAGACCGTCTCCAAATAAAACACACCCCCTTAAGACATAAAAAAAGCTCTTTACCGACTCACTTTTCAAAGATGTCGTTTTGTGCTCTTATACCCCAAATGATCTATAACTGGGCTAATAACTCACTAACTAGCAAAGAATATGAACAACTGTGTACACATTGCTACATGCAGCTCTCACTTTGACTTCAAAACAAGTGCATAATGATCGCAGCCGCTCATGCTGTAAAACAGTTCAGTTCAAAATGAATGTCACAAATCCATTTATGGCAATGGTCTATTTGCATATAGGCCTATTGCAGCTCTGATTGGTTATTGCGCACCGGTCTGTGTAGAGTACGGGCCTGAGTCGTGCCGGTCAATGCAATAGAATCCTATTCCGATGCGCTCTGCCTACTACAAAATCTCTTGCATAGTTTCGCATACTTAAGTCTTGCATAGTTAAGTTTTGTTTCGGTATGTTGCATTGAAAGTGGCTAATAATAATTCCGTTGATTCGATCACAATTCCCCAAAAATGGAAACGTTGATAGTGTTAACTAACGGGGGAAACTCTAGAAAGAGCTTCTCTGCGCAGGGTGAGGTTTCTTCTGCATGGGTTGTCTGTGTTCTCATAGTAAAGCTTCATACAACTTCAAATCAATCAATGGAAAATGTCAGGTCATAAGTGTGCATGTGTGTCTGCCCGTGCGGTATAGCTACCTTAATATGTGATTTGGCTTTGTTGAGCAGCCCCAGGGTGGTGTGGCGGTTACAGTCTTTTCCCAGAGGGATGAGGGCCTTCAACCTCTCCAAACACAGACGCAGGTGGGCTCTCCTGGAAGACAGGAACACAGAGAGAGAGAGAGAGAGAGAGAGAGAGACATGATATTACAGGATTCAGGAACCAGATACAGTTGATGGATAACAAGACAACACAGGTCCAGATGATACCGAGAGAGAGAGAGAGGTGTAATGGTGTTTCCTCCACCCTACTCAGTTTTACTTCCCCCTCCATGGCTGTAGACTCCTGTAGCGTTTTAGGAACCTATAGCTAGTCAGGTCAACCTGACCACATGACCTGACCAGGAAATAGTTGTCTCACCTAGCTATCTTAAGATGAATGCACTAACTAGAAGTCGCTCTGGATAAGAACGTCTGCTAAATTACTAACATTAAATTCTCTGAGCCCTAGTTATACCACAACACTGGTAAAATTCCCGATGGTTAGTATTACCGTTTCAAATTGTAATTATCATTAAAACCGTGTTTGATTACCACGGTTTGAAAAACTCACAGTAAATACTGTCCAGCTTCGACCAAAGTTAGCAACAGTCTGACGCAGGCGCAGCATGCAAGGTGGGTTTTGTTTTGTGTGAAAACATGGCGGAAGGCAGTGACAGCGCTCGATTTTTCCGCCTTCTAAGAGGACCAAATCTGAAGTGTGGTCGTATTTTGGGTTTTACAAGAGTGCTGAGGGAAACTTAATCGAAGATGGTCACCCTGTCTGCAGAACATGCAAAAAGAAAATCGCTGCGAAAGGGGGCAACACTTCATTGCAATTACTATCACTGTCTTCATTTGTATTTATGTAAATAGTGCATGGGGTCATTGCATATACTCAAATACAACACTGAAGATAGTGTGTGAGTGAGATGATGATGATAATAATAATAATAATAATTATAATAATAACACCAATAATAATAATACATTTGCTATTCCCTTGTTTACAGAGTGGGCGTGCAGAAGGCAAACCCAGTAATGCTACTGGTTCCTCCTCATCTACAGTTGTGACACAAACACTCGAGCAAGCGTTTAAAAGGCAGGCTGCTTATGAACCCACATCAGGAAATGCTCAAGACCTCCTGCAGCCCTTTCATATTACACTGCAAAGGACATGATACATTTTTACATCTCAAGTGAACAAAGATGCATACATAAAGGATGTTAGGCCAGCAGCACCTTATTTCTTTATGAAGGAGAGAACGGACATACAATCAGTGCTGTTCATTTGATTTGTTTACGTATTGTGTTGTTATTTTAATGTCAACACCTGCACATTGGATTTGTTTACTTAAGTTTGTGTTCATTAAAACCTGCACTAGGAAACTTTTACCTCTCATGGCCACATGGTGCCATCTTTAATGTTCATGTTATTATTTTAATGTTTATGCACACAAAGTGCATAGTGCTGCTAATTTTGTTTGTTGGTTTTCAATATAAGTACTTTTTGAACATTTCCAGCACATTTTAACAATACCGCGATAATACTGATAACCGTGATAATTTTGGTCACTATAATTGTGATATGGAATTTTCATACCGTTTCATCTCTACACAACACACAATCTCAAATGACACAGAGAGGTGTAATGGCATCTCCAACTTCCTAATAGCTAGCTAGACTACATTACTGAAGGTAGGACTGTTCAGTACATCTAGGTAATGGGTGAGTAGAGAGGTAGAGAGAGATCACTGAGGGTGTAACACAATAACCTGCTATTTTAGCTAACCTAGGGCATTAGGCTGCAGTGGAGAGGTATTTTAGCTAACCTTGGGCATTAGGCTGCAGTGGAGAGGTATTTTAGCTAACCTAGGGCATTAGGCTGCAGTGGAGAGGTATTTTAGCTAACCTAGGGCATTAGGCTGCAGTGGAGAGGTATTTTAGCTAACCTTGGGCATTAGGCTGCAGTGGAGAGGTATTTTAGCTAACCTTGGGCATTAGGCTGCAGTGGAGAGGTATTTTAGCTAACCTAGGGCATTAGGCTGCAGTGGAGAGGTATTTTAGCTAACCTAGGGCATTAGGCTGCAGTGGAGAGGTATTTTAGCTAACCTTGGGCATTAGGCTGCAGTGGAGAGGTATTTTAGCTAACCTAGGGCATTAGGCTGCAGTGGAGAGGTATTTTAGCTAACCTTGGGCATTAGGCTGCAGTGGAGAGGTATTTTAGCTAACCTTGGGCATTAGGCTGCAGTGGAGAGGTATTTTAGCTAACCTCGGTCCTAAGGCTAGATTACAACCTAAAGACTGCAGCAATTACTCAGGAACGACTCTCCGCTCTGTGTGTGTTCAGCTATGTGAAGAACGTGAACGTTATGCCTATGGGTTGTGTGGGGTAGGATGTGTGTTTGGGATGGGAGGGCAGCACTGCTTATAGCCCTTAAATAATAAAGACACACACACACACACACACACACACGTCTCTATATATGATACATATCTGTCTGTCTCAGACTGTAATCAGCCCCATTCACAGGGCAGGCCAGCCCACATTCAGTCTTTATCAGTCCCCCAGTTATCCTAGCGCAGACACGTAGTGTGTGTGACCATCTCCTCTCACCCAGCAGGTCTACACAGAGATGGACTACGATCCAGATTAATCTGTGTTCTCTGATCTATAGCGTGTGTGTGGGAGTTCTCTGTATAGCGGCGCCTCAGGTCTTCCTCCGAGTTTACACTAGGAAGCGGCATCGCACGATGTTGATACGTAGCACAACTTAGCTTGCTTGCTAGCCCCCATGTGAGGGTGAGGCTAGCGTGGCTAGGAGAGTGCCGCTTGTACAGTGTCAACAGACAGTTACAGACAGGTTTGGAGACCTCTGGGTTATCACACTATTGGACCTGGAAGATGGCTGTGGCACGTCAGTAAGCCTGAGCTGGTTGAACACACACACACACACACACACACACACACACACACACACACACACACACACACACACACACACACACACACACACACACACACACACACACACACACACACACACACACACACACACACACACACACACACACACACACACACACACACACACACTCTCTGGTGTGGACTTGATTGATCAACTCACTGAGAGAAAGAAGGCAGGGAGGGAGAGGTATCTTAGACAAGTCTAGACATGCCTGTCAGGCTACAGTGTGTGAGGTGAATGGAGCTCCTCCACACAGTAGTTCTACAGGCCTCTACTTCCCCCTCTACATTTCACTTCTCACTGATAAAGACAACCATGCACCCTGCTGCAGTCTCAGCAGCTGACCCTAGATAACCCTCACTTACTGGAAGGAGGAAGGGGAAGACAGCAGGCACCGTTCACAGACCTATCTGTCCATCTGTCTCAAGTGAAGGCCTAGGTTAATATCTTCATGAGTAGGCTAGGCTAATTAACCACAATTACTGCAGGCCTATTTAGCCATGGCCTCCTATTCTTTCACACATCGAACAAGTGTGGATGTTGTTTGAATGCACGTGAGTCACAGCAGCTAACCACAGACACCTCCACACCCATATGATGATGACATCTCAAAGCACATTTCTCAGCCCTGATTACAACACATGCAAGGTTAATGTAGCCAAGGTTAATGTAACTAAGGGTAATGTAACTAAGGTTAATGTAACTAAGGTTAATGTAGCCAAGGTTAATGTAGCCAAGGTTAATGTAGCCAAGGTTAATGTAGCCAAGGTTAATGTAGCCAAGGTTAATGTAACTAAGGTTAATGTAACTAAGGGTAATGTAGCCAAGGTTAATGTAGCCAAGGTTAATGTAGCCAAGGTTAATGTAACTAAGGTTAATGTAACTAAGGTTAATGTAGCCAAGGTTAATGTAGAGATCGACAGAGAGGTAGAGACAGAAAGAGAGAGGGAAAGACAAACAGAGAGAAATAGAGAGTGAGAGAGGGAGAGAGAGAGGGGGGGGGAGACACACTGAGAGAAATAGAGAGAGAGAGAGGGGGAGAGACAAACAGAGAGAAACAGAGAGAGGGAGAGACAAACCAAGAGAAATAGAGAGAGATGGAGAGACAAACAAAGAGAAATAGAGAGAGATGGAGAGACAAACAGAGAGACGGAGAGACAAACCAAGAGAAATAGAGAGAGAGAGAGCAAGAACGCGATAGAGAAGTATGTCCCTATAATTATGTCACTGTCCATACAAAAGGGTTAAATGGTCCTAAACCTTTAAAGCACAGTTGTTTACCAGTTAGGTTTAAGAGTTAATGGTGGTAATCCCTAAAGCATGCTGGGTGGTTGTTTATCGGTCGGGTCAAAGACCTGAGCTTAAACCCTAATAGGTGACAAAGAATGAATGAGTCGTTTGTGGGCTTAAATACCTGCGTGGGACTTTAAATACAGGCATTCTGCACTATAATCTCCTTTGGGGCCTTCTTAGCGCAAAATAGCAAATAGGGAATAGAAACCTAGTGACGGGGACTAGGTCTCAAGGTTGGGTTGGAAGTAAACTGAAATGCTATGAGTAAAAATTGGAATTGGAATTTCTGTTTACTTCCTGAATGCAATGGAATTAACCACAACCCTGCTATGCCTTGCCTCATTTCCTGAGTGGTTCTTAGAAAAGCATATCTCATTACATAAATGGCATTGGATTTAATTTGCAGTGGTAGGACACTGCAACACCACACACACCAGTGTTATCTACAGGAAGGATCATGACAGGACACTAACCTCAGTGTCAGTAGTGTGCTGAATATAGATAGAGCCTGCTAAGCTAATTTAGGGGGGTTGGATAGCACTGCAGGGGGTTGGATAGCATTAGCTCCACTCCAATGAATAGCCTAGCGCTTGCTAGCGTTAGCCCGCTAATGAGCCTTGTTGCTTTTGCTATTGATAGCCTAGAACACGTGCAAACGTTAGCCTGCCAAAGAGTCTTGTTCTCCGTGTCATCCTATGAATAGCATTACCTAGCATTAGCGTTAGCTATACGTGAATGGGGCTCTCATCTGCAGCATGCAGATTACATAACACGTGCTGCTAGCATGCTGATGCTACCACGAAGGCCTGTACTCAGAACTCACACAGATTAAATTGAAGCTTGGATATTGAATGAAAACAAAGGTAAATGGATGCATAACGTTGTGAACCTGATGGCATGAAGATGGTAAAAAATAAACAATTGCGTGGCGAGTTGGTCTTCCTCGCTCTCTCTCTCTCCATTCTATCCATCTATCTCCCTCGCTTTTCTATGCGCAAACCTGCCTCCAACAGAAGGGCTAACCCTTCAGAGAAAAAGGCCATGTGCACTTCAAAACCCTCTCTTTTGTAACACGGCAGAGTCGCCCCAAGCACGGCTCACAGCTCTTTGCCTACGCACTCCCGCTTTCTCTTTATTCATCCCTCCACAGGTTCTTCTTCTACCCTTCTCTTTCATCTGATCAAGAGAGAGTTTTGAAAGGAAAAAATAAAAACCGCCCTGACAAGATGTTGAAAAGTGGTTTGAAGAGAGCTTGAAAAGACGATTGAAAGGATGCTCAGCTGTGCACACAGACAGGCAGCAAGCGTTTAACATGGTTGGTGTTTTAAACACTGCTCTTTCGAACAGTCACCTTCTCCAGCTACAGATAAAACACTGATCTGGCTGATGACATAAAGTCCTGCTAGTTCTGATAGTATTTTGTGGAACACACATCATGAAGCAGAGAGAGAAAGGAGCAATACACTATAGCTGGCCTAGATTTCCTAGAACTTGTGTGAATAAGTCTTGAATAATGAATGACTTTACGACACGGGCCATCCAAGATGTCTGATATACATTACATATGCCCTTAAAGGATGTGATCAGGACGATGTAGAAAAGTTACTAAATATATATTGGTTTGGCGGTTGGTCAATTTCAATGATGTAGGTCTATGAATAGAGGGTAATGTCATTACAACACTACTTCCTGATTAATCAAGACAG
The DNA here is from genome assembly GCA_023634145.1 of Thymallus thymallus. Classification (NCBI taxonomy): domain Eukaryota; kingdom Metazoa; phylum Chordata; class Actinopteri; order Salmoniformes; family Salmonidae; genus Thymallus; species Thymallus thymallus. The sequence continues at coordinate 4,383,893 of CM042394.1, read as the reverse complement.
ATCACATCACTATTGGGCCCCACACCCTCAACCCCGCCTCCCATATGACCTAGTTATTGATGTAGCGAGCTGACAAGTGACCCTTCACATACTAATTACAGATCCTTCACATAGAGAAAATGGTGATATCGGTCAGCGTAATGCTAACAAGAGACCATGTTCATAATGATCATGGCCGCATCCCAAATGGCACCCTATTCCCTACATAGTGAACTACTTTTGACCAGATCCCAAATGGCACCCTATTCCCTACATAGTGATCTGGTCAAAAGTAGTTCACTATGTAGGGAATAGGGTGCCATTTGGGATGCGGCCATGATCATTATGAACATGGTCTCTTGTTAGCATTACGCTGACCGATATCACCATTTCTCTTTCCAGAGATAGGAAGAAAAATACAATCCAAGCCCTTCTATCTTTCCAGCTTCGTCCAGCCTTATCTAAAGCCACAGCCTAAATACACACAGATTTTAAAGATGGATTTTCCTGAACAGTAATATGTTTTGCCCTCAGAAAAGCCTCAATTCGTCGGGGCATGGATTCTACAAGGTGTCAAAAGCGTTCCAAAGGAATGCTAGCCCATGTTGACTCCAATGCTTTTCACAGTTGTGTAAAGTTGGCTGGATGTCCTGTGGGTGGTGGACCATTCTAGAAACACACGGCAAATTCTTGAGTGTGAAAAACCCAGCAGCATTGCAGTTTTGACACACTCAAACAGGTGTGCCTGGCACCTACTGCCATACCCTGTTCAAATGCACTTCAATCTTATGTCTTGCCCATTCACCCTCTGAATGGCACACATACACAATGTATGTCTCTAGGCTTTAAAATCCTTCTTTAACCTGTCTCCTCCCCTTCATCTACACTGATTTGAAGTGGATTTAACAAGTGACATCAATAAGGGATCATACTGTAGCTTTCACCTGGTCAGTCGGTCATGGAAAGAGCAGGTGTTCCTAATGTTTTTGTAGGTTAAATCTATAATTTAAGCAAAAACAGGGCTTGTTGGCTTTGCTGTGTACTCTGGGGGAATCGCTTTCCGCCCCTCTAGATCATATGGAATAATATATAGGCTAATTAATATATGATCCACCCCCGTACATTTCGCAGATGGTGAAATGCAATATGCATGTGGCAGTCACTCTTCACACAGCCCACATACATGTTCAATAAATATTACATACACGCAGCTGTGTGAGTACATTAACAGTGCGCTCTCTTATAAAACCATACAACTAAACATAGCTTACTGTATCCTCACAGTCACAAACACACACGTGCACACTAACACAGGAGCCAGTGTTGAATCACTTCTGAGTGCAAGCTACGTTACCAACACAATGGCAATGTTGTTTTTCTGGTAAGGATGCCCTGTGTGTTTCAGTGTGTGTGTGTGTGTGTGTTCTCTCTCTTTCTACTGCTCACTGTGCTGTCACATGATGACTGCTACAGTGCAGGTCACATGTTCTACCAGCAGCCCCTGACCAACTAACTGACTGAACCGGTCATGTAGCCTAATGGACTGGGCTCATATGTTCTGTCTGTTGTCGATGCTTACAGCACGCGGTAGTAACTCCCACTTGGTCTTTTTTTAAGCACCCTCATGGTTAACTCCCAAAAGCACCATCAACACAACATATCACCACCTTCCCATAGGACAACCACACCAGGAAGAGTCAGTCAGTGTCACTTAAAGGTTATGTACTAACTAGATTGACCTTTTCCAATGCTATATTTAAGCAATAAGGCCCGGGGGAGGGGGGGGGGGGGGGGTGGTATATGGACAATATACCACGGCTAAGGGCTGTTCTTATGCACGACGCAACGAGGGCTCCCAAGTGGTGCAGTGGTTTAAGGCATCTCAGTGCTATGGGCATCACTACAGACAACCTGGTTCGAACCCAGACTGTATAACAACCGGCCGTGATTTGGAGTCTCATATGGCGGCGCACAATTGGCCCAGCGTCGTCCGAGTTGGGCGGTATAGGCCGTCATTGTAAATAAGAATTTATTCTTTACTGACTTGCCTAGTTAAATAAATGTTCAATAAAATAATTCATCAAAATAAAATAAAAAATAGCCAAGTATACTGGCCATATACCACAAACCCCAGAGGTGCCTTATTGCTATTATAAACTGGTTACCAACGTAATTAGAGCAGTAAAAATAAATAAACGGTCTGATATACCATGGCTGTCAGCCAATCAGCATTCAGTGCTCGAACCACTCAGTTTATAAAATGTTTTATTCGTAGCAACTACATGATTTTCTAAAGGGAACCAAAGGTTCTAAAGAACCATACTGCCGTGATAATCAAAGAGCAAAATCAACATTTTATTTGATTCAATTCTTTACTTTGGGATTATTATTTGATTCCCTAGTAATAGGCTACTTATTCTATGCCAATAACAGACCATACAGCTGATCGACACAGAGCCACCTTCCCAGAGTCACTGTCCCCCCTCAAAGCTAATTGGATGTAAATCCGAGTGACAGCTAAGGGGTGAATGCAAGTAAATAAATACATGCACTACTCTCTCAGATGAATATAGGCCTGTCCTGCCGATGGCATCTTTACACTAAAGGACTGGAGTACGCTCTACTGTTATCTATTATAAAGCATAGACAGATGGGAGAGAGGGATGGAGGGAGACAGAGATGTGGAGAAACAGAGAGGGGGAAAAAAAAAGGGCGAAAGAGATTGGGGGGGGGGGGGGTTTGCGGTCATTAAATGTCTAACTCTTCCGTCTCTGTGTAATCTTCCCAGAAACTAGCATCTGAAGCCCTCAGCAATGTATGAAATGTTGCACCGCTAGCTGGGCTAGCTACTAGAGACAACGCTCCAGCTCTTAGTGGTTGAGATAACATAGACAGCATCCTTGTATAGTTAAAACCCCTCAATAAGCCAATAGGACAACAGAGCACAAACACAAGGAGATGAAGCGTGTCTAGCTGGCTATTGACAGAAAGAAACCATTTGGGACTCTTAGACTGGTATTTAGTAAATGAGAGAAAGAGAGAGAGATCCCTCCTTGGCTGTCTTCTTCTTCTGAGTGGTGAACGTCCTATAAGGACAATCGTCCATTGAGTTGTTCACTCCAGGCAGACAACTGACAGGCAATTGTTATATTGTAACAAACAGCACTGAAGAATGAAAGGAATGTGGAATGTGTTCACTCTAGAAGTGTGCGACAGCCCACTCAACTTGCTGGGGACCTTAGAGACTGATTAGTACGTCTCGGGAGTCGGAATTCCCTCTCAGAATTAAGTCGGATGGTGACCCAAATTCCATGTCGGAATGACAGAGAAACATTGGGAATGTAGCTATTCTGTGGGGGGTGGGATTTATCACTACGAGTGGGTGGGTATAGTGGTATTCAGTGTGTGTGTGTGTGTGTGTGTGTGTGTCTTTCTCGTTTTTGGTTATCAGTCATGCCCTTTTTAGACTTCCGTGGTTCTAACATCAGTTCCTTCTTCATTCCTTTGAGAGTTGATTGTCTGGTGGAGAGCAGCACATCCTGTGGATCCATCCAGACTACCACTGGGTTGTTTAGTCTAGAACCACAGTGGAACTCCAAACCAGCTGGTGTATAAAGGGGTTAAATCAACATGGGATACCAGGAATATCAGGGAACCCCGCACCACATAACTTACTTACTTACGCATGCATGCACACACTCAGAAGAGGGTGGGTTGGTAAATAAATCCAACTGTACGATAGTTTCTGGGCAGATATACACTGTAGTCGATCTGTCCTACTACACGTCACGCCTGCTCACTGAACCCATGCCAAACCACACAGCTCCATGGCAACAGAGCAACACAGGGAGGGGGGAGAGAGTTTAAAAATGAAACATTGGGACAGAAGAGAGAGAGTGGGATGAATGGGATAGAGATCTGGTGTAAAAAGCAAGTGAGTGAAAGAGAAAAAGAGAGCTTGTAGAAAGAGAGAAAAGTAGGCATGTGAAAGAGAGAGAGAGAGAAATACTTGTGTATTGTCTATTCCCTTTGCTTTGGCAATGTAAATATATGTTTCCCATGCCAATAAAGCCCATTGAATTGAATTGAGAGAGAGAAAGAGACAGAAATAGTCAGAGTGGGGGATGACTAGAGGAAGAGGAGGTAGAGGAGGGGGTTATGCAGGCTATGCCAGATGTGCAGTGTCCAGTAGGTTATAGCAGGCAGGGCCCCAGTGAGACTGGGACTAAGAGGCTGGAGCTGAAGCCAGCCAGGCCCATCACTAACACACACATGGATTAGTTCACACGTGTCTAACATCGCTCTGCTCTGTAGCTTTTAATCTGTCCACTGGAGAGAGGGATGGAGGGGAGGGGTGGAGGGAGGGGGGAGGGGAGGGAGAGAGAGATAATGAAAGAGAGAAAGAAAGAGAGAGCCGACCCCAATATCACGTCCCCTCCTCTATCCCTACCTCCATGGGGACCCGTATCCCCTCCTCTATCCCTACCTCCATGGGGACACGTATCCCCTCCTCTATCCCTACCTCCATGGGGACCCGTATCCCCTCCTCTATCCCTACCTCCATGGGGACCCGTATCCCCTCCTCTATCCCTACCTCCATGGGGACCCGTATCCCCTCCCCATATGCTTCCCCTTCATCCATCCCTTCATCCCTGCCTCTCTTTCTCTTCTCTATCACTCCCCATCCATGATCCATCCCTCCCTCTCTTCCCATCTATCCCTCTCTTCCATCCCTCCCTCTCTTCTCATCTATCCCTCTCTTCCATCCCTCCCTCTCTTCCCATCTATCCCTCTCTTCCCATGCCTCCCTCTCTTCCCATCCCTCCCACTCTTCCCATCCCTCCCACTCTTCCCATCCCTCCCATCCCTCCCTCTCTTCCCATCTATCCCTCTCTTCCCATCTATCCCTCTCTTCCCATGCCTCCCACTCTTCCCGTCCCTCCCTCTCTTCCCGTCCCTCCCACTCTTCCCATGCCTCCCACTCTTCCCATGCCTCCCACTCTTCCCATGCCTCCCACTCTTCCTATCCCTCCCTCTTCCCATCTATCCCTCTCTTCCCATCTATCCCACTCTTCCCATCCCTCCCACTCTTCCCATCCCTCCCTCTCTTCCCATGCCTCCCACTCTTCCCATCCCTCCCTCTCTTCCCATGCCTCCCACTCTTCCCATCCCTCCCACTCTTCCCATCCCTCCCACTCTTCCCATGCCTCCCTCTCTTCCCATCCCTCCCTCTCTTCCATCCCTCCCTCTCTTCCATCCCTCCCTCTCTTCCCATCTATCCCTCTCTTCCATCTATCCCTCTCTTCCATCTATCCCTCCCTCTCTTCCCATCCCTCCCTCTCTTCCCATCTATCCCTCTCTTCCCATCTATCCCTCTCTTCCCATCTATCCCTCTCTTCCATCTATCCCTCTCTTCCCATCCCTCCCTCTCTTCCCATCTATCCCTCTCTTCCCATCTATCCCTCTCTTCCCATCTATCCCTCTCTTCCCATCTATCCCTCTCTTCCCATGCCTCCCACTCTTCCCGTCCCTCCCTCTCTTCCCGTCCCTCCCTCTCTTCCCGTCCCTCCCTCTCTTCCCGTCCCTCCCCTCTCTTCCCATCCCTACATCCTCCCTTCTTTAGTGACCTGAGGTCAGAGGAGCATTAGATGAAACTGCTGTCCTAAAACACCACGTTGGGCTGTAACAGATAAAACCGATGGAGATCCCTCCAACATCCAACCAGCCAGATGTTGGCTTCTGGGGCACGGCTATCCTTCTGCTATCCCTACTATCCTCTCACTCTGCTCTGGTTTATGCTAATACTACACACACACACACACACACACACACACACACACACACACACACACAGCGGTCTCCCAACCCCCGCCTCAAAACCTAAAAGCAGAACCCTGCCCTGTAACAGTGGCTAGGTACAGTAGTTGACCAACCCAGGACCCTATAAGCTAGCTCTGTCCCAGTTCTGGAACATTAACTGTAAACAATGACACTACACCGCCCACACAAACCAACCAGGAAGGATATGATGTCGTCAGAAGATACCGCATTTTGATTGGAGGGCAACAAGCCTTAACAAGCCATGGTTGGTAGAAACTGAGCAGTTTTCCCTCTAGCAGTCTAAATATAGAACCCAGACAGATTTAATTGAGGTGGTTCAGTTCCAACAGGCTTCTAGTTCTTCCTTTTAGGTTGGTTGATTTGGTTACCTGGAATGCTAACTGATTGACACGCTGCTCTAGGGTGCGTCCCAAATAGCACCCGATTCCCTATGTAGTGCACTACTTTTGACCAGGGCCCATAGGGAACAGGGTGCCATTTGGGACAAAGATCTAGACTAGCCGCAGTTGGGGACAGGACGTAACATTAGTGCATTGCATCCTGGAACACTCCAACTAAACAACGTGGGATGTGGGTTTGGTTTGTCAAGAAGCGTGACCCACTATCGCTATAGGGTGGTCAAGAAAATACCACCATATAAGGAGTTTTATCAGGTGTGGTTAAAGGGTAAAGAGGCAGAGATGTTAATTTGATCAAAAGCACTGTCGGTATCAATTTGTGTCATTTGAAATCTTTTGACAGCCTTATCAGGGAGAGATTCCTTAAACAATCACAATGCTGTTCTATTTATATACTTAACAAACATGAGTATGTAGTCCCTAAACAAGCTGACCTTCCCGTATCCTGCACATCTTGGAATGTTGTACGTGCTAACGCAAATATCCTGTATAAACACACACAACCCCTGTATAAGGACACAACAAGGAGGTGCAAAGATTTCCTGAGTCAAAGGTCAGGTAAGAAAGGACGAGTGACCGGCACCTAATCCAGCTGGAGGGGGTGTGTGTGTGTGGGTGTGTGTGTGTGTGTGTGTTCACTAAACCAGTGTGTTCTTACAGAGCGACTCAGCAGAGCGAGAATATAGGACAGTTAGGAAGACGTGCGTAACAAGGATGACCTAGAGATTCTCCTGTGTCTCCTCCACAGAGTGTGTGTGTGTGTGTGTGTGTGTGTGTGTGGTTGTGTGTGTGTGTAATGAGCTGATGTAGGACAGTTAGGAAGACATGCGTAACGAGGATGATCCAGAGAGTGTGTGTGTGTGTGTGTGTGTGTGTAATGAGCCGATGTAGGACTCGGTGTACACAGTACATCTAGGTTTGTGTATGTGAGTGGATTAGTGCACGCGATTGGCTAAATACGTGTCATTCAGAGTCGGGCCCTTCGTGAGACAGGTGTTCTTTGTTACTATCGCACCCTCTCACAGCCAGATCAGCTAACGCTACGCTAATGCTAGCCGCTTACTAACTCTATAACGGAATATAACTTTGCTAGCTTTGCTAATGCTAACTGCTAGCAAACGGCTAGTTAACTCGTTTACCAAAATATAAGTTAGCGGTTAGCATAGCCTCGCCTAGTGTAGTGGATCTGGCTGACCAGGGAGGAATGTGCTCCAGCCCCCAGCACGTGTGCATGCTCCACCCTGACTCTGCTGTGCTCCACTCTGGCACTGCTGTGCTCGCCAGACCAAAGATCAAGTCCCTTAAGCTGTTTTTCTGAGCCAAGAAAAGCTTACATGGCATCACGTTGGTTGGCTAGGAACAAATGAGTCCCAAATCGCACCCTATTCCCTATTTAGTGCACTGCTTTTGACCAGAGCCCTATAGTCTCTGGTCAAAAGTAGTGCGCTATATAGGGAGTAGGTTGCCATTTGGTAAGAAGCCCAACTGGGTCCAGTTTGGGCCTGGCTGCATGGCCTGACAAGAGGGAGGGTGGGTATTGTTGTTGCTATGGTCGGAGGAGAATTGGGGCAAACTATGAAGGATGTAGGACTAGTGAGAGGACTAAAGCCTGGGCCAAAACGAAAACAGCTTTAAAAGTGAAGTCACGACTTCCTGTTTCACAGTCTTATTTTGCTCCTCTAAAGTCACTCTGAGTTATCAGATGAGAGAAGACATGAGGTTCTTCTGAGGTTATGTGCAATTGAATGCAATACGTAAGGGATAATCAATGAGCGGCTATGCGTTCTATGGAAAATAATGAACGATGTGGAAGGTGTGTTCCATTTCGCACTAGCGGAGTGGAACTAACAGAGAGCCCAGAGGTGATTATACCATGGCTATAATTTAACCCATTTGAAGCTAGAAATGTGTTAATTTGCATGTAGAAATGTGTTCAACATCCATTGATGTTAACTAGACAGTTACAGTAGTTGATTTGGCAAATTCAGCAATGCCAATAATGTTTTTAATTCGACTTTTGCTTTCAAAAGCAGCTCAAACATAGAACATGTAAGAATGAACTGAAGTGCTGATATACCGTGCGTTATAGGGAAATAATGCAAGCTCTAGAATGCCCTTTAAGCCAATCAAAAACAAGTATTTAACAATGTCATGGTATAATGCTTTTTATATTTTATTTTTATTTTATTTAACCTTTATTTAACTAGGCAAGTCAGTTAAGAACAAATTCTTATTTATAATGACGGCCTACACCGGCCAAACCCGGACGACGCTGGCAATAAGGCACCTCTGGGGTTTGTGGTATATTACCAATATACCACAGCTAAGGGCAATATACCACGGCACGGCTACATCCCTTAGCCGTGGTATATTGGCCATTTACCACACCCCCTCGGGCCTTATTGCTTAAATATTAGAAGCTTCCTCAGAATTGTTCAGAACATCATGCTATTCAATATATATTGCTAGCACACACAAAAATTGCAGACGCACATTTTTGGGGGGAGTGGCAACAGAAGCAGCCGTCGTCCGTCCCACACCATTCCAAAGTCCCCTGTTAATGAGCCATGGCCATTCTCATCAGACTGTGGGCCAGCCAAAACAAATACCAGGCAGTGGGGATGTAACGAGTCACCGATACGCATCGTTCCCGATTCAAATGATTAAGATAAGACTGCATCGGTTCACGGACCTCAAACCTATCTAAATGTAGCACGCGTCGGTCCGAAAATTTACTCAAACGTTACAAATCGCCAGTTCACTAAAATGTTTTGCTCATATTAGTTTCTTTCTACCTTGTGAAAATCCCTCATATATTGTGACAACTGATGCTTCAGTGTCGAACTAAGCATGTTACTGCGTTGACAGTCATTGACCTACAAGTCATTTTCCATGCAGAACAACCCCAAGGAATATCAGTAGCCTAGTCAAACTGCGCACTGTGCCCAGCTTCGAGTGCTGATCTTGAACACCTTCAGCATTCAAATGCTAAAATGGCGCAATATTAGGCTTCATTAGTTGAGTGACAGAATAATAGTAGAGAGAATTATTTCAGCTTTTATTTCTTCAATCACATTCCCAGTGGGTCAGAAGTTTACATACACTCAAAAAGTATTTGGTAGCATTGCCTTTAAATTGTCAAAGTTAAGGGTAGCCTTCCACAAGTTTCCCACAATAAGTTGGGTGAATTTTGGCCCATTCCTCCTGACTGAACTGGTGTAACTGAGTCAGGTTTGTAGGCCTCATAGCTCGCACACGCCTTTTCAGTTCTGCCCACAAATGTTCTATAAGATTGAGGTCAAGGCTTTGTGATGGCCACTCCAATACCTTGATTTTGTTGTCCTTAAGCCATTTTGCCACAACTTTGGAAGTATGCTTGGGGTCATTGTCCATTTGGAACCAAGCTTTAACTTCCTGACTGATGTCTTGAGATGTTGCTTCAATACATCCACATAATTTTCCTTCCTCATAATGACATCTACTTTGTGAAGTGCACCAGTCCCTCCTGCAGCAAAGCACCCGCTTCACGGTTGGGATGGTGTTCTTCGGCTTGCAAGCTTCCCCTTTTTCCTCCAAACATAAAGATGGTCATTATGGCCAAACAGTTCTATTTTTGTTTCATCAGACCAGAGGACATTTCTCCAAAAAGTACGATCTTTGTCCCCATGTGCAGTTGCAAACCGTAGTCTGGCTATTTTTATGGTGGTTTTGGAGCAGTGGCTTCTTCCTTGCTGAGCGGCCTTTCAGGTTATGTCGATATAGGACTCGTTTTACTGTGGAAATAGATACTTTTGTACCTGTTTCCTCCAGCATCTTCACAAGGTCCTTTGCTGTTGTTCTGGGATTGATTTTCACTTTTCACACCAAAGTACGTTCATCTCTAGGAGACAGAACGCGTCTCCTTCCTCAGCGGTATGACGGCTGTGTGGTCCCATGGTGTTTATCCTTGCGTACTATTGTTTTTTCTGAGGTCTTGGCTGATTTCTTTTGATTTTCCCATGATGTTGAGCAAAGAGGCACTGAGTTTGAAGGTAGGCCTTGAAATACATCCACAGATACACCTCCAATTGACTCAAATGATGTCAATTAGCCTATCAGAAGCTTCTAAAGCCATGACATAATTTTCTGGAATTTTCCAAGCTGTTTAAAGGCACAGTCAACTTAGTGTATGTAAACTTCTGACCCACTGGAATTGTGATATAGTGAATTATAAGTGAAATAATCTGTCTGTAAACAATTGTTGGAAGAATTACTTGTGTCATGCACAAAGTAGATGTCCTAACCGACTTGCTAAAACTATAGTTTGTTAACAGGAAATCTGTGGAGTGGTTGAGAAATAGAGTTTTAATGACTTCAACCTAAGTGTATGTAAACTTCCGACTTCAACTGTATGAGCGAAACTGGTTTATAAGAGGCAGCTAAATCATCAAAGAGGGTGAAACCGAAGCGTTATCTAGTCTGGTGGCGGTGGAGGCCTGTTGCTATGTGTACATCTGGAATGTGGTTTCTGGGTTTCAGGTCCCTTTCATCTCCTACCCTGTCATCTCTGTCTGCCGCATGGCTTTGTCTCTACAGGGTTACCACCTCACGGGCCTGCTGCAGTAGCAAGAAGAACGGAATGGAACTAGTCCATTTGATAAACTTGACTAAATGGAATGGAACTAGTCCATTTGATAAACTTGACTAAATGGAATGGAACTGGTGAGTGTACCATTCCACAATCCAGAGCGCAGCTTGGACAATTCACTGCCAAACAGGCTTAGTAGGCTCGTGCCATACAGAATAAAGTATGGTATTTGCTTAAAGCAAATTAGATTTACTGCATGCAAATAAAGGATTTTTTTTTGTTGAATGTTTCTCTCATTTAATATTGATGTTTTAGACATAACAACACCACTCACTGCGGCCTAGGCCTAAATATCATGTGGTAAGTTGAACACCTCGTCAACAGCAACTAAAGAGGTGCACTTGGCTGCTACAGTGCTGTTTTAGCATACTGCACTGAGCACGGGGTGTTCCAAACCAGCTAGGCAAGCACATCAGTTAGTTACATCAATAAAGGCCTACAGATGTAGGATCTTAATTTGATCACCCTGTTGCAGGAGAACTTTCCTGCAACGCAGGACATTTTTTACGTGTTGTGTATTTGAAGTTTAAAAAGGCTTCTGAAGTTTGTAATTTCCACTTGGACATTTCAGACTTGATTTCCCCTACAAAAACCTCCATTAATTATAATACACATAATAATTCACATATTCGGTTGCAAACTGGCTCAAATTAAGATCTTACATCTGTACGTCTCCTCTCTTTTCCTACCCTCATCACTTATCTCGTCCACAACCCACACAGAGCCACCAGTGCCACACGATGAGTCAGCACTGACAATGCAAAACCATGTGGGCGCTATCTGCCAGAACCAGTCTCTGTTGCAGGATGGCAGGATGGCACGGTTTCATTAGAACACAGGACCGCCATGAGATGAGATGACACATCAGAACTTTAGTTAATTGGTCAACCAACGCATCTCCTCTCCCAATGTCCCTGTCATTTAGAAAAGTGACAAAATAAATAACAAGGTGGTATGTAATTAAATGGATTAATTCCTTTCATTGTGTGTAGAACAAAGAGGCTACATTATGAAATGAGTGGGCTTGTTTGTACCATAAATCCTTCACAGTCTAGCCTTGTATTATTGATGGTTTCCAAGTGAACCCTTTCAGACCTTCCTCTCCTCTCAGGCGACTGATGAAGCCTAAGCACTCCAATGTCGGTGGTTGAACTCCACATCTGATAAGAGCTTCTAGGAATCCACTGTCTTCTGTCCGTACAAAGCAGCCCCAAAAAAACCCTGAGAGTGTCCAAAATGGCACCCTATTCACTATGCAGTGCATTTTTGATCAGAGCCCAAATTGCACCTTGTTCCCTACATAGTGCCCTATGGGCCTTGATCAAAACTAGTACACTTTATAGGGAATAGGGTGCCATTTCAGACACAGCCCCTCAGTAACCTCCAATGCCCCACCTTCCTCTGCTACAGAACAGTGGTGAGTGAGCCAAAAATACCAGACGTTTTACTTTCTCCAAATATGCTTAGACAGTTGAAAACTCCTACCCTGCAAAAGGACAGGACAGGAGAGAGAAACTTCAAATAGCTAGGCCTACTAGTTGAGGTGTAAACAAGCTAACCTAACTTCTATGCAATTGACATGCACTCCAGAAGACATTTGAACAATTGGTATGCGCCCCCAAATTGAACCCTATTCCCTATGTAGTGCACTACTCTTAACCAGAGCCCTATAGGTCCTGGTCAAAAGTAGTGCACTATGTTGGGAATAGGGTGCCATTTGAGACACTGAAAATGTCTCTGATTACAGGCCCAGTCTGCTATGCTTGCACCCTACCCTGTCCTGCCTGGCAGTAACCATGTAACTCAAAGCCCTTAGCAATGGCCCCATTGCGTAACCCAATGTACTGTAGAGTGGAGACTCAACACAGAGAGAGAGGGGGAGGGAGGGCAGAGAGAGAGAGGACAGAGAGAGAGACGGGGGGAGGGAGGGCAGAGAGAGAGAGAGAGAGGGGGGGGGGGGGAGGGCAGAGAGAGAGAGGACAGAGAGAGAGAGGGGGAGGGAGGGCAGAGAGAGAGAGGGCAGAGAGAGAGAGGGGGAGGGAGGGCAGAGAGAGAGAGAGAGAGAGAGAGAGAGAGGGCAGAGAGAGAGGGCAGAGAGAGAGAGAGAGGGCAGAGAGAAAGAGAGAGAGAATGTCCTTAGATTAAGAGGAACTAGGTCAAATCTTACTTTTGGTTTTAATAACCTGTTGCTGGGTAAAGTTGCCTGGTGGAAAGCTACAAACTGGCAGGCTAAGAGTGAGTATTTTTGCATTGCAATTTGAGGGGCTAGTTGGACTTTTCAGTGTAGATTTGGACAAGTTTACTTTTCCTTTTAAGTGTATTAAGTATGAAAATTAAAGACCAACTCACCTATTCTTCTCCAACTCATTATGTGTGGACCTGCAAACAGAAAAACAAGAAAGGAACTGGTTAACCAAGGAAGCAACACATTGCAAAGACCTGTGACATTTCAACACGTCAAAAGGTTCATTTGAAAAGTCAATAGGCCTATCTATTTCAACAAACATCCATGGGTTCAGTTGTGGGGAAAAGTATAGCGGTGGATCACTGCACTTCCTTTGACTTGGTCTGATCACAATCAATTGGATTAATCATTGAATCCCAATTGAGACGTACTGTGCAAACCTCCTACAACACACACACACACACAGACACAGACCGATTGGCTGGACTGCCAGGTGCCATACTGAGACAGAGTCAGTGTGCACTATGCACTGTGAGTATGGTTGATACGCCCGGCCAGGCTTCAGTCACATTCAAAGGGCCTGTATCGTCACTCACTTCAACCTCCTCTTCCTCCAACAGGGCATAGTCCCATGTAGCCCCATGTGTATGGCTGCCTGAGAGTGTGGCGTCTGTGTGTGTGTGTGTTTGTGTCAGGCCAGGCCTCAGACTCAGTGCTGTGTTAATAATGCAAAGTGATTCAGCTGGTCCCCTAAGAGCCTCTTTGTATGGCAACACACTGAAGATAATCAGGCCCTCCTGCCATGGCCTAAATGGCCTGCCTGCCTGCCTGCCTGCCTGCCTGCCTGCCTGCCTGCCTGCCTGCCCGCCTGCCTGCCTGCCCGCCCAGTGTGTGTGTGTGTCTTTTTAAACAAACTCCTCAGCTCCTCAACCCACTCGCCGCAGGCGGAACCAAGTCTTGGCTCCCAGGTCATATGAGCACGTCTCTTTATTGGAGGACTATTGCTGTTGCAAAATGTTCACACACAAAAAATGGCGTTCTCCTGCAGAGGCTGACCTGATAGGATAGCCCGCTGTTTAGCTGCACAGAACAAGGGATGTGTGCGGGAGAGACTAAGGAGAATGAAAGAATGACAGAGAGGGAGGAAAACAGACCCTGCCAGGTTACAAGGCGTTCTGGGAGTTAGCGCCTCTTCAGAGCGACTCCAAATCCATTTTTTTTATGTTTAATTATTGATGTAAATAAAAAAAGACCATATGTCTCCATTAGAATACATTACCACCGCTGCTGCTCTTGTGCTTATTGTGTATGCAAGACTAGGTTAACAACTGAACTGTGGCAGTCATTTCTCATTAACAGGGAACCCGGTCTCTGCTTAGCCTGCCATAATAGCCTAGCAAGGACCTAAGGTGTAACCAATTTCTGGTGCAAACTGTAAATAATTATGTAGAAAAACGTCACCCTCACCCAAAACCTTATGCAACTCTGTGATATAAATGAACGCCGTGCCGGGCTCCGTGCATTAGTCTACACACACAATCATAGAGACACACACCCGATGAATCTAAACTGTTTGTATCTATAGAGCCTAGAGACCACTAGCCAGCCAGGAGCCAGAGCCTGACACCACTTATTTGTGTAAATACCACACAACGTACAGCTCAGCTCATAAACTGTACAGAGCCTTCTCGTATACAGTGTTAAAACGTAACGCTCCTGCAAGTTTATTTCTCCCTGTATAAAAGGATGGAGAGATATTAAAAGGGGTGCAGACAAACTCGGTGTCTGCTGCTATTGCGTTGTTCTAATGGTTGCTATGAGGGCGTTACCGTCCCACCAATCATCTGGGTTAAAGTGTAAAAAAATAGGATCATATTGCTTAACGTCAGATATTCCCTACAGGAAAGATGAGCTGGAATGTGTTTTACAGGGTTGGCAGAGTTTATCACAGCCCCAGATGAACAATCACATACTTTGGGATTTTGGCAATGAGGCCCTTTATGTATTTCAGATTAATTCATGGATACCATTTTTATGTCTGTGACCAGTATGAAGGAAGTTGGAGGTAGTTTCTTGAGCCAATGTTATCTAGCGTTAGCAATGATCAACTTCCTTTAAACTGGACACAGAGACAGAACAATGGTAAGCACCAGACATCCATCTGACTCTGGGGAAATAGATAAAAGACCTCGGCCAAAATTCTGAAGTATTAACTGTACAGAACTAACATCAGCAACATACGTGAGAGTCTTTCATGGTTGAGGAGAAGTTGACTACTTCTCTTATAGTCTTTTTAAGAAACATTTGTGTTGAAACCACTTGTATAAACTATTTGAATACACTTCAAACAGACATTCCCACCCCACCAGACACGCCACTACGGGTTTCTTACGGTAACCAAACCGAAAACAGATTTAATACGTCGCTCAGTTATGTATAGAGCCATGGCATCATGGAATGCTCTGCCACCAGAAGTCACGGCGCTTATACTCGCTCTAAATATCTAATTTAACTGTACAGTATATAAGAATATGAATATGTATATACCGTAAATAGTATTTTTGTTGTCTCTTGGTGTCTTTCCAATATATCATTGTTTTATTTTATTTCATATCTAAATGTAATATCTTATGTTGTTCTTGTCTAGAACTGTTCTGTACTTTGTCATGTATATGTATTTTCTGTGGACCCCAGGAAGAGTAGCTGTAGCTAATGGGGATCCTAATAAAATAACCTACCAGCACACCCCCCCCCCCCCATGAAGCCCTCCTCTCTCCAGCGGCTGACTACCATTAGTCTGAATCAGTGACATCCCCAGCCCGCAACGCACGCACCAACGGAGAGTCCACAAGACCTGACATCGATCAATACAAAACACTCACCAGAATATATACTTTTAAACAGTATCAGTTCTATGGCGGCGAACATCAGACTTCCTTTCACTGTTGCTGTTAGCCTAGGCTACTATTATCCAACAGAAACCAAAATAGCAGCCTGAAAACAACTGTGCACTGTCTAATTGGTCGAGATTATTTTGAATTCCGATTATCTGACAAAAAAATAATAATACAATTTGAATAGTGAAGTAATGTTAAATACCAATCCCTACTCAAAGCAAGTTAGAGCAAAATCTAAAACTATTTGAAAGGTTTAAAATAGTATTTGAACCCTGGTCTGAAGGAGCCATCAACAACCCTACAGTACGTCTTTATATGGAGCTCTGGAGCAGCTCCTTGTAGAAGAGATCAAGCCAGATGGGTCTAGATCTCCTATATGGCTTAACACTCGTAAACACACTAGCCCAGGGTTTCCCAAGGGGTGCACGGTTTGGTGTTTGCCGTAGCACTACACATCTGATTCAAATAATCAACTAATCATGCAGCTTTGATCATTTGAATCAGTTAGGGCAAAAACCAAAAGGTGCACCTGTTGGGATCCCGAGGACCGAGTTTGGGAAACGCTGCACTGGCCTATACAGTAGACAATAGTGTAAAATCACCCTCTACAGTAGGTTACAAGACACATCAAATCAGCTATCAGAGAGCGATCAGAATGGCTGTATCTTTGGCTCAACAGATGCAGATGGCTTGAATGGAGGAATGCCACACACACAGATGAGATAAACATGTTCCTGATGTATAGGGTGAAAGAGGGAGAGAGAGAGTGAGATAAGCCCATCCCCTATAAGCCTCAACATGCTACAAATGAGGAGGTCTTAACTGGCCACACACACACACACACACCGGAGCCAATCTGATCAATATCAGTGCCATGCATAACTAGGTTACACTATAGCTGTGAGTCAAATGTTTGTTCCTGTTTTTAATTCCCTAAGTTTAAGATGAAAAAGGCTCTCAGTCTCTCATCAGGTTTGAATCATGGGCCTCCCGAGTGGCGCAGCGGTCTAAGGCCCAGCGTTGTCCGGGTTAGGGGGGGGGGTTTGGCCGGCCGGGAAGCCCTTGTCCCATCGCGCTCTAGCGCCTCCTGTGGCGGGCCCAACACATGCATGCTGAGACGGTCGCCAGGTGTACGGTGTTTCCTCCGACACATTGCTATTATAGTCTATACAGCATCTAGTCTTCAATGAAGCTGAATGAGCTCCACACTCCAGTCGGTGGTGGTAATGCACCTTAAAGTTGGTTGCCAACCGCCATATAAAGTCCAAAGAAGAAGAAGAAGACTGAAGGAGGAGAGATTACTAGAAACAAACTAGGTTTACCCTTTTATCTGTGGATTAATTGTCAGAGTGGAGGACCTTGTGCATTTCAGGTAAAATAACAACCCAGTGTTTATATCCCCGGACAAATTAGCTAGCAACAGCAAGCTAGCTAGCTAAATTGCCATGAATGTTTCATGACTTTTTGACCTGTCCCCAAATATATATATAGTTGGTTCAGAGATCGTTTTAATATTTCAACCTGTGTGTCCTGATCGCTTCTGGTGTGAATTGACAAAATCCACATGCGTGTGATGGCACACACGGACATGTAAGACTCTTTGTAGAATGTAATTCTCAAATACATGCTATTAAAAATGCAGGCTAACATTTATAAATTATATTAAACTGCATAGACATTTAGTTATGATCAGATTACACTTACAAATGGAGAAAAAAAATCATAAAGCCACAGTATTTTAAAAGGTTCTATGTATTCACCTTTCTCGTGCCTGCATACAACACCAGCAGCAAATAGGAGCTTTTTTCCTTCGGGTTGGGGACAAAACTATCCACATATTATAGCTTGGGAAGACTATAACATATAGCATTAACAAATGTTTTCGACACTGTAAACGGGAAACAGTTGTAAGACTGTAATAACGACTACATTATAACCAATTATGATTTGTTTTGGAGATAAAATAATGAAAAACCTGTGGTGTTCGTCGGTTTTTCCATCTGCAACTTTCTCCCCAGTCCCTAACCTCCACCAGTTTGACAATGAGCTGACGACAGCGAGCTTGAGCTGGTAGAGCTACCCCATGCCCCAAGCCCAAAGCAAAGAGTGCCCTAACATTCACTCTCTGTAGGATACACGGTTTTTAATCCATGTGTATATTTTATGCTTGGACAATTTCTCTGAATATATGTCAACTCTAGTTTATAACATGCTATGCTGTTCTGTAAGTGGCTTATATGCAGCGACAGAGGGCAAAAGTAGGTTAAGATTAAGACACTAAAGTGTTGTTGTGGCAACCACATCTAGTTTTGTTTTACCAGCCATTAGGCTACGACACTACACTGACAGTCTAGTGATATCACATTATGGCAGCGTTGTTATTATAGCGAAAGGTATCTGAATGACAGTTAGTTCATTTGTTTAGATCAACATACATATTGGCATTGCATGCAAGCTTGAAGCTATTGATCAACAAAAGTGCAGTTTTTCTTACCTGTTATGGTTATTGTGGAACTTCTTGTTTCGAAATTTCTTTTGCCTTTGGTAGTTCGTGTCCTGAATGGACGACGGAAACGTCGATGCATATCCGTGTTCACACTCTGTTGAAATAAAATTGTGGTTAGAGCGAGTTGGACAGTCCCACGCCAAAGACAACATTTTGTAAACAACGGAAAAAAAGATAGAATGCTGGTGCTAGATCATCCGAATAAACTATGCTCTTGCCACCCACCACACATCTATCGTTAACGGAATTAATCGTTTGTTTTTCGGTGATGCCGCTTGAAAACAGCAACAACACACACAGAACACTGCCACTGACATAGCATAGCTACATGTGTATGTTAAAGTTGTCAAACATGAACCTACAAAATGTAATTAAACTAATCTAACGTGTTATTTTTCTTGCATACCTCTCTCCCTCCTTTCTATATATTCTGCCGCTTCCAACAACCTCTGGATGTTAATCAACTGCACTGCTGTCATTCTGCTTGAGCTTAGTGAACGTTAGCTGGACGTTTCTACAACTTGTGATACTATTTCAAAAGGCAGGTATTATTGCGGTTCACGGTCCAAAATCGGAATAATTGTTCCTCGTTGAGTATAACACAAAACGTTACTTCAGAAATGTCTGTTAGCTCATTTGTTTTCTGACTCTGGAATTAAAAGCCCTGTCGAAAAGAAATCTTCCCAGTCTGATGTTATGCAACACAGCTAGCTAGCTGCAGCCTATTCAGTCAGGTTGTCAGCCGTTAAAAAAAAATCTAAAAACAAGTGTAGCAAAGTATTAAAAGTATCCACGAAAAACAGTTACAGATTGTACAAAATGGATATAAACTACATTAAATTTCCACCAAATGCCTGAAAAGTCCCCGCTGCCGCCTGTGTTCACTCCTCCCAGTTTGTTTACCAAGCTCCACAGCTGAGGGGCGGAGACCTAGCTCGTGTTGGGGGCTGGTCTCGACGCAAAGCTTTATGGGATACTGAGTCTTTATTCTATTGCTCTCTACGATGAAAAGACGATCCCTGTGATACTTTGCACCTCCAATGTTTAATGTTAATGACATACATACTTTTAATTGGAAATTGAAAGGAAGGAGACTAAATTATATGAATAAGCACTGTTTTAATAGCCTGATACTCCTATAAAACGTTATAAACTGGCCTATAATGGGTCTAAAAACATGAATAGGCTACAGATCACTCTAGACTAAAGACATCAATACTGTCCACTGGATTGTAGTTGAAAACCGGTCTGTATGCTATTCTAGATAGTCATATCTCTTTTCGCATTAATTTATAGCAAAAAGGACTGCAAGTCCCATGAATCAACATCAGAGTGGGGGTGTACCGGCCGACTGAAGCCAGGCCCAGCAACAAAGTACATCACCGCAAAGGAAACGCTCGATTGGTGATTCCTTGTGACAGACATCTCATGCGAACTTGCACTTGACCAATCACAAAGGGATTTCGCGCCATGTGGAATATCCGTAAGTATCAGGAAGCAACAACAATCGGGTAGAAAAAAAGAAGATAAAATGTTACACGAAAGATCTCAATCTTTGTTAGATAATAAGATAATAGTAATCAATGGACTGTAACATTGTGACTTACATATTATACTAAACTTTTTGCAATAACCGGATACATAAATGGTGTACTAAAGTATTTTTTTATTTATAAAATCTAATAAAGTAGGCAAGCATCTATTCAAACAAAATCCTTTTCTTGATATTGAGATTTACAGGTTGTGCAACTATTGCGCAATTAACATAAATATAAAGCAATACAACTGAAGACAGGTGCTCTAGGCTAGCGTAATAATAGTGAGAAAAAGCATCCTTTCTGAAATATGTGCAAACATCTAACAATAAGCCTATCTCTCCCCCCTAACAATCGAGCTGTTTAGGCTACCGAGGAAACTGCGGCGGCACTATGACGTCACCCAAAGACGAGTTGGAAGGCGCTGCGATGCTGTGGTCAGATATATCTAATCTCAAAGTGGTGGCCAACAAAATGTTATGCGCACCCACAACCATTGTAGGGTTTAATCAATCTAGACTTTGTCAGTGGCCTGGCCTATATGGTGAAATAGGCTTATATGGTGAAACAGGAATTTTGGCAAAATGATGAAATTGTTTCAGTGAGCAGGTGCAAAGCAAACGATGCTTTTGAGGGGTAGAAAAGCATACCAAAAAGAAATGTATCTTAATCATATGAGAAATCTAGGCTATAGGGAAAGTAATGGAAAATGTATTACATGCATTAATATTATGCTATTAGTGCAGTGCAATATCAGTGGGTGTGCATAATAATACATGCATGAGAATAATAAGTAGATCAGTTGAATGAACTCAGCCCTTTGTTGTCTCGCGTCTGTTGACAACGATACTCTTGTTTCCCTGAATATTACTGGGGTAAAACCCGTTACACAAATAAACTTACTTCCATCCTTCCTCTCGGCGTTCTCGATAAAACTTGCTGCTTCCAGCAAAACTTGAACGTTTTTCAGAAAAGTATCAATCTGACTCAATGGAGAAGAAGCGCCGTCTCTGGAGTTGAAGACGTCATTGATAGAGCAACTAGACGTATCAAAATCTTGCGGGTCCATTGACGTTTCGGAGTCCAAAAACACATATTCGCTCAACTGTCTTTTCTGCCTATCACTTCTGGCCATTTTCGTTCACTTGGCCTGCTTTGCTGGCTACTTTTCCTGGAGGAAAATAAACAGAAAGGCAGCTAGCAGTAAAGGCTGCTTTGCTTGTTGGTGGTGGTAGGGCTTTTATGAATGCAGGTTATAATGCACGAAACGGTGCTTGGAGGATTGTGGCGCATGGGGTAACCACACGTAAAGCCTGGCTCTGTCTGTTGAACGCCGCATGGTCCTAACGCCGGCTTTTCAATGTAGGTTCCTGCCAACTGTTGTCTCTACGTATCTTCTTTGGCCCCTAGATGTTGTAGACTACAGCCAATATTACTCGCAATATTTCTTTATGACAGCAACAGAATGAAAACTATTACAGTTGGTGGATAAGGTGGCTATAAGCACTGTATGTAATGTGATTATATTTCGGTGTTCATTTTCTTTGTAACTCACATAGGCTGTTTTGTTTTGTTCAAATCACTAAGGTAATGTGAATGAAGGATTACTTTAATATTATCAGCAATTGAGAGGATAGGTCACACACACACATTCATAATGTCTACATTCAGACTATTGTTGTCTTTCTGGACCAGGTTCAGGTGTACAAAATGTCTGAATAGGCTAGAAAAAACTCCAGTCTTCTTGAACTTCAACCAGGAAGGAGCATTCCTTTGAAAAATAGGGAAAAGTACTACATTTTCTTTGTGTGTGTGTGACTGGAATGGAAAGAAAGGATTTCCCTTTATTATTTGCCCATTTCCCAGTAGCCTTTTAGCTTTTTACAACACAAGATAGTTCTTTTTACCGGTACGTAGCCTACATGTTGAGACAGACCTCTCTCCTCTCTGAAATCTACTTCAACACACACACACACACACACACACACACACACACACACACACACACACACACACACACACACACACACACACACACACACACACACACACACACACACACACACACACACACACACACACACACACACACACACACACACACACACACACACATACACACACACAAACAGACACAGACATAGACACAGCACTTCAAAGCAGCGGCAGTGGGCCACGGGTGTTTGATGTAAGGTTCACAGAGAAAACTTTTAAGTCCAACGCACAAGGGAACCACTACAGTGTCCGTCCCCTCTCTGTCCCTCCCTGCTGGGTAGAGGGAAAAGAGGAAGGAAAGGAGGGGAGCCATTTGAGGGACAGAGCTAGCTGACCTTGTCTGGTCTGGTCTGGTCTGGTCTGGTCTTCCCTTTCCTGGTCTGGTCTTCCCTGGTCTGGTCTGGTCTGCCCTGGTCTGGTCTGCCCTGGTCTGGTCTGGTCTGCCCTGGTCTGGTCTGCCCTGGTCTGGTCTGGTCTGGTCTGGTCTGGTCTGGTCTGCCCTGGTCTGGTCTGGTCTGCCCTGGTCTGGTCTGGTCTGGTCTGGTCTGCCCTGGTCTGGTCTGGTCTGCCCTGGCTCAGTGGCCTTATTCAAAGGTGTTGCATTTACACTTCGTAATATTAGTAGGCCTATATACGAGTAGCCTATATAGGAGTTCTAATTCCTAATTCTATGAGTATAACTTCCCTGTGTTTCGAGGTAAATGGGTGCAGTTTGTTCATTGTAATATCAAGTCTAATGTTTGACCAATCAGATATCCAAGATGGAACAATGGAATATCCCAAATCATAGGAGTCAGACTTTCAATTGCTAGAGTAGACAGACAGACAGACAGACAGACAGACAGCACTGGTCTCCAGTGTGGGAGAAAGGCTTATGAGAAGGACATAGCTTGGGGCTGATTGAGTGGTGCCTTTAAAATCCAAAGACACACTACTGACCCACTCAGGGGTGGAACCATACCGCTTACAAAACACACACACACACAACCGATCCACCCCCAAGGGGTGGAATCATGCTATTTACAACCCTCCAACCCTCCTCTTAAGACACAGGTCAACCCTTCCCTTTCAAGTAATTTAAATTAAAACAAGCTCTATGTTCTTTAATTAAAGAGTCATTCCCGTGTCAAAACAAGAGAGTCTAGCGTACACACACACACACACACACAACTATGTCTTACTATACTTGTGAGGACTTTTTGGGGACCAACAATTTAATCCCATTCAAAATCCTATTTTCCTAACCCCTAACCCCTATCTCTAACCCTAACCCTAACATAACCCCAACTCCTAACCCTAATTCTAACCCTAATTCTAACCCCAAACCTAAAATAGCTGTTTTACAAGTGAGGACCTGCAAAATGTAATCACTTCAAATGTCCTTGGTTTAATTTCCCTGTGAGGACTTTTGGTATCACAAGTATAGTAAGACAGGTGTACACACACACACACACACACACACACACACACACACACACACACACACACACACACACACACACACACACACACACACACACACACACACACACACACACACACACACACACACACACTCTTGACTTAATGATGACTAACAATCCATGCAGGGTGGATCCCCCAAACACCAGGGCACCAGTGGATAAAACCCAGGTCAACTATTCCAATAACAACAGCTCATTCCTCTAGGTTTAACTGGTGACCATAACAACCAGCTCATCCCTTATAGCAAGCCCTAAGGATAGACTCAGACTGTTGAAATGGCATCCTAGTAGTGCACTATAGGGATTATACCAGTGCACTAGGAAATAGGGGGCCAGATTGGCCTGGAAGTGTTGAAATGCTATGCCAAGACTAATGTCTCAACTGGGGATATTAGGGTTGTTTTTTTAATGAAAATTGCAGACCAGAATTTTTGTCAAAACACATTAAATGAGTCAACGCCATATCAATGAACTTGTTTTGATTAAAAACAGTGGGCTGTAATGGAAACTGGGGGCATGATATACCTTCAGTAATTATGTTGGGAAAACAATCACTGTTAATGTCTGAGTAGCTGGTTGGCATTTAGTCTCAGGATCCCATAATTATTATCATTTTATTTTGTGTGTGTAATTTTGATCCCCATTTCTCCCCAATTTTGTGATTCCATCGCTGCAACTCCCCAACGGGCTTGGAGAGGTGAAGGTCAAGTCATGCGTCCTCCGAAACATGACCTGTCAAGCCGCTCTTCTTAACACCCGCTCGCTTAACCCGGAAGCCAGCTGCAGCTATGTGTTGGATGAAACACCGTTCAACTGACGACCGAAGTCAGCCTGCAGGTGCCCTGCCCGCCACATGGAGTCGCTAGAGTGCAATGAGGACGACGCTGGGCCAATTGTGCGCCAACATATGGGACTCCAGGTCACGGCTGGTTGTGACAGCCTGATATTGAACCCCAGGCTGTAGTGATGCCTTAGATCGCTGCGCCAATGCCTTAGACCGCTGCGCCAATAGGGAAGCCAGGATCCCATCATTTTGCACACCGCTGGTGAATTTACCGGAAGACTCTTTTTTCCTGACCTGGTTTTTTGCGTAACTTTCATACTTCAGTGTCTCTATGGAAGGGACATATTAAAAGCATTGATGAAATGAAACCTTCCAATGAGAGGGCGAGAGATACACAGAGAGAGATGCAGAGAGAGAGAGGGGGAAGAGAGAAATAAAGAAAATAAGAAAGAAAGTGAGAAAGAGAGATACATTGACACAATATAAAACAAACTTTATTATTACTTCCCTGCAAAACCTCAGTGACATTTTGGTAAATGTCAGTGATTCACATCATTCTCCTCCAAGGACACCTACAGCAGTGGGTGTTCATGGGTAATTCAGTCCATTAGCTAGCTACTGAAATTTTAACTCACTGAGAGGGAGAGAGAGACAGAGAGAGACAGTGAGCTAGAGAGAGAACTCATCACATGACTCATGACATACACTGCTGCTACTGTTTACTATCTGTCACTTTATTCCTAGTTATATGTTCATATCTACCTCAATTACCTCGTACTCCTGCACATCAACTCTGGTACCTTTGTATGTCGCCAAGTTATCGCTACTCATTGTGTATTTATTATTACTTTTATTTTTATTTCTCTATTTTCTTTCTCCCTGCGTTGTTGGGCATTCCACTGTTAGTCTACACCTGTTGTTTATGAAGCATGTGACAAATACAATTGGATTGATTTGATTTGCATTAAAGTCTTCTGAAGGAAAACATGGACCGCCCTTCAGATTCACCTCGTTACGATTAAAACGTATAAAGAGCTTTCACACAGGCCTTTTTACATCCCTAAATTCCTATCTTTGACCTACCACAAGCTCTCAAAAGTACTGTTCTGTTTTAGTGTCACACTCCCTACACCCTTTTGACCCCAAAGCCCGTTTCAAACAGGTGTGTAAATCAACTCTGTTCTTTCTCTTTTGGTTGTCCTCTTGTCCGCTAGTGTTGTTAACAGGGACCCTGTTTAACCCCTCAGTGTGTGTACAGTGTGTGTGTGTGTGTGTGTGTGTGTGTGTGTGTGTGTGGACTGTTGTTTGTATCCCCTTCAGTCTGAAAAGGTATTTGTTCTAAAATGGCCACCCTCATGACTAGAGGATGTAAAGGGTTCCTCTTAGTAGTTGTTTTGTCCATCCTCAATTACATGATTATAATGATTACTGACTTTCATTTCAGGCTTATGTGTGAGCGATGGACGATGGAGGTCTACTCTAAACACACATACGTAAACACACAAACACACGTAAAGAAGCAAACACACAAACACAAACACACACACACACACACACACGTAAAGAAGCACACACACACACACACACACACACACACACACACACACACACACACACACACACACACACACACACACACACACACACATACACACACGTAAAGAAGCACACACACACACACACACACATGCAAATCCTGTTTTCCCCCTCCTAAAAAACAAATAGGTTTACTAACTGAGTTACTTGCTTTGTCTCTGTTTGTTTCGTTGACTGACACCCTCACTATGAAACCAATACAAGCTAGCTTGTACAGGTGCCTATGTGTACTCTATCACACGGGCATTCAGAGACCATGTTCAAAACATCGTCCATCATGACAGCGCTTTCTCATAAAAGCAACACAACAGTGGGAGTGACAAAGTGTTTTTTGGTGGGAGTATTTCACTTCACATGACCTCTCGTTGACACC
Organism: Thymallus thymallus; assembly: GCA_023634145.1. NCBI lineage: Eukaryota > Metazoa > Chordata > Actinopteri > Salmoniformes > Salmonidae > Thymallus > Thymallus thymallus. The sequence continues at coordinate 4,357,714 of CM042394.1, read as the reverse complement.
AGCCAGCTAGCTAGAAGTCGCGTCAGCTAATCAGTTTAGCTTGTTTTCCCATGGGCCCAACCAGCTATAGCCCTATGGGTCTCTCTGATTTGTCAGGGATTGTACCCTAGATCTTTATCTCTCCAATATGTCTTCTATCAGATATCAGTCAGTCAGGTCAGTTTTCTTTTGTTTGGCTAAGAGGTCTTCTAGCACCTAGGGAAAGACTTCCTGTATATTATCTTGGGCCTAAAGGATATTCTGACTCTCTTCCTTGTGATACAGTATTAAAACAACCCCAGTCCCCAATACTCTACTGCTAGGCTACAGGTCCAATCCCCAATACTCTGCTGCTAGGCTACAGGTCCAGTCCCCAATACTCTGCTGCTAGGCTACAGGTCCAGTCCCCAGTTTTCTGCTGCTAGTCTACAGGTCCAGTCCCCAATACTCTGCTGCTAGGCTACAGCTCCAGTCCCCAATACTCTGCTGCTAGGCTACAGCTCCAGTCCCCAATACTCTGCTGCTAGGCTACAGCTCCAGTCCCCAATACTCTGCTGCTAGGCTACAGCTCCAGTCCCCAATACTCTGCTGCTAGGCTACAGCTCCAGTCCCCAATACTCTGCTGCTAGGCTACAGCTCCAGTCCCCAATACTCTGCTGCTAGGCTACAGCTCCAGTCCCCAATACTCTACTGCTAGGCTACAGGTCTAGTCCCCACAGCTCGTATTTTCATTCTAATTCTATTTCCATTTGGACTCTATTTTAATTCTGACTCTATTTACATTCTGACTATTTTCATTCTGACTCTATTTACATTCGGACTCTATTTCTATCCTGACTCTATTTACATTCTGACTATTTTCATTCTGACTCTATTTCCATTCAGACTCTATTTCCATTCTGACTCTATTTCCATTCTGACTCTATTTCCACTCTGACTCTATTTCCATTCGGACTCTATTTCCATTCTGACTCTATTTCCGTTCTGATTCTATTTCCATCTGACTCTCTTCCTGCTTCAGACACACACGCACACTGCACACACACACACACACACACACACACACACACTGCACACACACACCCTACACACACACACCCTGTAGGAGATGGAAACCTGTTGGAAGAGAGTGACTTCTCCCTGTTCCTGGTAATTGGCCTTTTGCTTGTGGTGACCATTGTTTCACTCTGTTCCCATGAAGTGACATCTGGTGACAATGGGAAAGAGGAAAGAAACCCTGCCCCTCACACACCCTACACACACACCCTACACACACACCCTACACACACACACACCCTACACACACCCTACACACACACACACACACCCTACACACACCCTACACACACACCCTACACACACCCTACACACACACACACACACACACACACTCTACACACACACACTCACCCTACACGCACACACCCTACACACACACAAACACACACACACACAAACCCTACAGACAGACAGACAGACAGACAGACAGACAGACAGACAGACAGACAGACAGACAGACAGACAGACAGACAGACAGACAGACAGACAGACAGACAGACAGACAGACAGACAGAATGAGAGAGAGGTTAAGGAGTGACAGACAGACAGACAGACAGACAGACAGACAGACAGACAGACAGACAGACAGACAGACAGACAGACAGACAGACAGACAGACAGACAGACAGACAGACAGACAGACAGACAGACAGACAGACAGACAGACAGCAACCTAGATAGAGTGAGTGTAATACAGAAGAGACACAGACTCACACTGAGAGAGACATAGAGAACAGACTCACACTGAGAGAGACATAGAGAACAGACTCACACTGAGAGAGACATAGAGAACAGACTCACACTGAGAGAGACATAGAGAACAGACTCACACTGAGAGAGACATAGAGAACAGACTCACACTGAGAGAGACATAGAGAACAGACTCACACTGAGAGAGACATAGAGAACAGACTCACACTGAGAGAGACATAGAGAACAGACTCACACTGAGAGAGACATAGAGAACAGACTCACACTGAGAGAGACATAGAGAACAGACACACACTGAGAGAGACATAGAGAACAGACTCACACTGAGAGAGACATAGAGAACAGACTCACACTGAGAGAGACATAGAGAACAGACTCACACTGAGAGAGACATAGAGAACAGACTCACACTGAGAGAGACATAGAGAACAGACACACTCTGAGAGAGACATAGAGAACAGACTCACACTGAGAGAGACATAGAGAACAGACACACACTGAGAGAGACATAGAGAACAGACACACACTGAGAGAGACATAGAGAACAGACTCACACTGAGAGAGACATAGAGAACAGACACACACTCAGCATGTCACCTCTCCTCTCATAATGAAACGGTTTGCTTTGGTCTTTCAGCTAACCTGTCATTAACCAACAGCCACAGGCCCTCAGACTGCTGTCTCTATCTTCCTCCCTCTCTCTCTCTCTCTCTCTCTCTCTCTCTCCCTATTGACCGTGCACTTCCTTAAAAAGTACCCCCTGTCCTGTCGGTTTGATGGAATAGCACAGCAGAATTAACCTTTTAGCCAGTAAGTCATTGGCGGTGCGTCTCTCTGTGTAAATTAGAGGAAGAGAGAAGAAGAGGAGGAGAAGATTAAAGAGAGAGAACAGGTTGGAAGAGTTCTAATGACCTGAACAAGGGATGAAGAAGAGGAGGGAGGGAGGAAGGGATGGAAGTCTCCCTCGCTCACACTCCTTTTTTCTGTCTCTGTCTCTGTCTCTGTCTCTGTGTCTGTCTGTCTCTGTCTCGTTCTTCTCCTCCTCCTCTCGTTCTTCTCCTCCTCCTCTCGTTCTTCTCCTCCTCCTCTCTCTCCTTCTCTCGTTTCTCTGTAATTCCTGAGTTAGAGACGGTGGCCCTTGGAGACATATATGGTGTGATTCTTAAAGTGCTGAGTGGACCCACACGAGAAAAGGAGGAAGAGAGGGGGAGTGCTATGGGAATCCTCTCTCTGTTGTTTTCACAGCCCTTCCCCTCGTCACCACTCCCACTTCCTGTCTCTTATGAGCTCCTGATGATTACACACTCACGCACGGATCGAGCGTGATCCTCCGTTGTGCCGTTGCTGGCGTTTTCCTTTTATTTCCCTGTTGTTCCAAGTGAACAATGTTTCCTTTGTCTTGTTTCATTAGTTTTGTGTAAAGACTGTCAATTATCAGGTTTTATTACAAACAGCTCACTAGAGTATACAAGACAAACAACAACTGCTGCAGTAGGAATCTATCTAGGAAAGCTCTTCAGTGATTGCTTATGTTAAGTTTGGCCTTTCCATGAGTACATTCAATTCATGTTCACCAGTCCAATGGTTATGAGTCACTGCATGGAAGATGGCTGGCTGGTGGTGACTTTATTAAACCAACACATTCAACCCACACTTCTCCTATCCCATTCCTCCTCTTCTCTCTCTCTCACTCCTTCTCCCACTATCTCTCTGTCCTTCTCTCAACATACTCCTCCCAGCCAGGTCACCTGTGATACACGTCGGGAGATTACGTGGAAATCGGCCACTAAGGGCAACAGTGAGCGCTGTTACCTAAAAGTAGGTTTCAGTTTTGCTGGGGTATTGTGGATGGATATTTTTGTTTTAAGCTTATCCCAAACCTTAACCCTTAACTTAACCATTCTGAGTTAATGCCTAAACTTAACCCTTAACTTAACCATTCAGAGTTAATGCCTAAACTTAACCCTAACCTTAGAAATTCACAGTTAATGTCTAAACGTAACCCTTAAAGACTTTGGAATTTGACATTTGGAACAACTTCGAAATTTGACGTTTGAGAAACATGGATGAACGTCTAATTCTGAAGTGAGACTGTGAGAGTGTGTAGCTCCTCTTCCTCCTTCCCAAAATCTCTCTCCCCTAATCCCCCCCCTCCCCCCTTCCTACTTTCCCCGGCGAAGGACAGACTCTGCAGTCTGCAGATTGGGGATCCTGTAAAGTGGTAACCTTTCCCTGCGTCCTCTCTGATTTCATTATTTCCATTCTGGGGAAGATTCCCACCATGGCTATCCCATTAGGTTAAGACTCAGCCCAGCGGGAGAGGAGAGGAGAGGGACGACTAGCACGCAAACAGCCTGCCTGGCTGTATGTTTAGGGTGTGTGTGTGTGTGTGTGTGTGTGCATGCATGTGTGTGTGTGTGTGTGTATGTGTGTGTGTGGGGGGGGTTGGGGGGGGGGGGGTGGGGGGGGGGGAGAAGAAGAGGCCCAAAGTTAAGCGCCGCTGTCTGGAGGATGAGATTGACATGCAAATGATCCCATTTTGATATTTACCCACCGATGTGTTGTCTTCTATGATTACCGATGTGTTGTCTTCTATGATTACCGATGTGTTGTCTTCTATGATTACCGATGTGTTGTCTTCTATGATTACCGATGTGTTGTCTTCTATGATTACCGATGTGTTGTCTTCTATGATTACCGATGTGTTGTCTTCTATGATTACTTAGTTATTATAGTGTAATAACTCTGGAACTACAGTACTAGCAACTTCTATGATTACTTAGTTATAATAGGCTTAAGGATCTCTTAGTCCGTTTTCAAATCAAAGTTTATTGGTCGCGTACAGAGATTTGCAGGTGTTATAGCAGGTGTAGTGAGATGCTTATGTTTCCAGCTCCAACAGTGCAGTAGAATGTCTCGCAAACACAATACAAATACATAAATAATACAATATACTAAACAAGAAGTCAGAACGGGTCCAACAATAGTCCTTTATTGTAAGCATGATTCCTCTACTGCTTATAGCAATCAGGATGATAGTCAAAAAGATATCTTAGATCAACATAGTGACCATTGCTTTGTTCGTACTAAAAGTTCCCTCCATTTTCAGCCCCCCCAAAATCGTTCAGTTACTTTGACCCAGTCAGTGGCGGGAGTGAAGCAGTTTAGGTAGTCATTAATCATTCTGAGGATTCTAAGGCCGGAGTGTTGCCCCCGACAACAGCGACATCATCATCTAGGCCTCATGATCCGCCCACTTCACATCACTCTGACATTTTAACCGCCCCATTTAGCGAGAAAGCCTTTTGGTGGAGCAGTTAGGGGGGACCGTTTAAACTGGAGAGAGACACACTCCATCCCCCTGCAACGCCCCCACTACCCCCACCCCGGTCTGAGTCCCCCAATCTATCTCTCTAATTCCATCAACCACCCATGGCCCAGTACGGTATCCTGTCCTCATAGCCTAATCCCCAAATCAATCTCTTGGTCAGGAACTATGGGAGCTCTTTCCTCCCTAAGAACCAGGATGAACAAGGATGGATGTAACCCTGGTACCCAGAGGACTGAACAATAGGAGCCCAGCCCAGGCAGGGAGAGTGCAGCCCAGGGATCTTCCCCATAGCCCCCATAGCCAAAACTAGGTCTCCCATTCACTGGAAGCCAGTTAGCCTGTTAGCCTGTTAGGCTGTTGGGCTGTTTGGCCCAGACAATGAAGGAATGGAGGGGGCTCTATTGCAATGAGTGACAGGGCCAATGGAGAGATGAAGGGGGCTATTTGCTCTAGTGACGGGCCAATGCATATTCAGCCAAGGCTTATAGATATAGACAGAAGGGAGGGTTCTCTCTCTCTCCCTCTCTCTCCCCCTCTCTCCCTCTCTCTCCCTCTCCTCCATTGAGCATCTGTGCTTTATTAAAAGAAGCTCCCTATTCATCCCTTTTAGTGTCATGGCCACCAGAATGGTGATGTCCTGTGTGTTGTGGTGATCATCCAAACCCCCCGGTCCTCATCTCTGCCTGTTGATATTTTACTCTTGGGGATTTTAAAGGCCCTGGTCAAAAGCAGTACACTATATAAGGAATAGGGTGCCATTAAGGACAAAGCCAAATATTCTTAAGAGCCTCATTTCTATGGGGGATTACACTCTGACATTGGGAGGATTTCTCATTTTTTCATTCATCCATTTCCTCATCTTTTTTTATCCATTCTGGGCCGTCGCTTGGACATTAAAATGAGTTATGACCGTTGGCAGTTGGATTTTTATTTTGTCTTTGTAATCGGACAGAATAGTCGATATTCAGAATGAAAACCAATGAAAAACCCATTTATGTCAGTTGTCAGTTAGTGTACTTTGCTGAAAACAACTTTGCAGAGAATTATTGCCCTGCCTGAACAATTGAAACATTATCCCTCCTTCATGGACAATCAGTCAGTCAGTCATTATCCTTCCTTCATGGACAGTCAGTCAGTCAGTCATTTTTGACCCAAGTCTTGATACAGGACAATAAGCTATGTGAACTATTCTACAGAATCAATCAACGAGGGCAAAGACACACAGGGCCTCGTTGTGTGCTAGAGAGAGAGAGAGAGAGAGAGAGAGAGAGAGAGAGAGAGAGAGAGAGAGAGAGAGAGAGAGAGGGAATAGCTGATATTCCATACTGGGCCACAGCTGCAGGAGAGTAGAGGCCACAGCCTCAAAGTGAACCACATTCTAGTTCCCTTCAGATGGTGAAGTGTCTATTTGCATTGACTGCTCAATAAGTTACAGTATTTTCACCCAGAGGGGAAGAGAATGAGAAACATACAGACAGAGACAGAGAAGTAGAAAGAGAGAGAGAGAAGGAGACAGGAATATAGAGCCAAGACCTAAACTCCCTCTGCCTCACCTCCCCCTCTCCAAAAAATGCCTCCTTCTCCCTCTCTTCTCCCTCACTGTGCAGCCAGGCATGCTGGCTGGCTGGCTGGCTGGCTGGGGGAGTCGATTAGAGGGGGTGTGTGTGAAGCAGGGAGAAGGGGGGCCCAGACCCCAGACAAAGGGTGCAGATGGCTACCCCTCCACAGTTTTTGTAGACAGGGGTACGTAACAGACGCCTGTGAAGGGAGCATGCCCTCCTATGGAGTTCATTTCAATCCCCCGTTGAAAGGCTTGGCGGAGACGGAGGCTTAGAGAGCTGAGACCACCCAATACACCCCTCCTTTACTTCCGACCCCCCGACCCCGACCAACCCCCCCACTCACTGACCCACCACCTACGACCTCTATGAGGTTACATGTACAGAAATTAACAAGGGAAGGTGTCGGCAAGATAGAAAGAGAAAGAGGGAGAGAGAGAGAGAGAAAGAGGGGGAGAGAGAGAGAGAGAGAGAGGGTGAAAGAAAGAAAGAAAGAAAGAAAGAAAGAAAGAAAGAAAGAAAGAAAGAAAGAAAGAAAGAAAGAAAGAAAGAAAGAGAGAAAGAAAGAAAGAAAGAAAGAAAGAAAGAAAGAAAGAAAGAAAGAAAGAAAGAAAGAAAGAAAGAAAGAAAGAAAGAAAGAAAGAAAGAAAGAAAGAAAGAAAGAAAGAAGACCGGGAGAGGACTTATCTTGAAAACATTTATTGTTTATATTACATACATAGTAATGTCATTAGGATGATTCAAGGACTTTGCTGATGCATGCCTTAACTGTTAAAGGTTCAACTTGACCCACAGAACTCACTGTACTGTTATGCTAACTTCCCCCACTGTACTTTCAGAAGAATGTGTTCTTGTAATATCTGTGCTTGTCGGTCAAGCCTGGATAAGAGTGCCACCATTTAGACTAATAAACAAATTCCTAATTGACGATTAATAAGGTTTAATAAAATGGATCCTGGACGCTGATTGTACGAGCAGCGTTCAACCTTCTGTAATGTAATTGAACAACAGTACACTATTCAATAAGGGATCATCTGTAGATGATTACCACTAATACATAAGGAAGATACAGGCAACTAGTATACAAAGTATATTGAAAGCTGGTGCTTCCACACAGGTGTGGTTCCTGAGGTAATTCAATAGTTAACATCCCATCATGCTTAGGGTCATGTTTAAAAATGCTGGGCAGGCCATCATTTTGGCTACCATGGCTATGCCCCCATAGGATGACAATAACCCCATTCACGGGCCACGAGTGGTCCCTGAATGGTTTGATGAGAATGAAAACCATGTCAACCATATGCCATGGCCATTTTCTACAATGCTGCCTATGGAATACACAACCCCATGGCCTAGTGCCCTATATCCAGTCTTATAGAATGGGACCCTATATTGTGACATACTGAAGGCTTACACTGGCTTAACACAAGGGATCTTCTGTATAGTGATGGGCTTGACAGCCCATTCTTTATCCCTGAAATTTAGCCACAACGTGTGCGTTAGGACAGGCAGTTGGTGTGCTTGTGACACGGCAGGGATGGTAGCATTCGCCTACACTACACTACACAGCCTGTATAATACTGTAGGTTCCACTGTGGAGGAGAAGGGAGAGAGACGGTGGGGGAAGAGAGAGTAAGGGAGAAAGTGAAAGAATGTGTGTTGGGTTAGAGAGAGTGAGGGAGAGTGAGGGAGAGAGAGAGAGAGAGAGAGCATGTGTGTTCATGTGTATGAATGAGTGAGAGAAAGACAGTGTGTATGTGTGTGTGTCAAATCCAATCAAATCAATCAGTTTATTGGCCGGTGCAGAAAAATGCTTACGTTACAAAGCAGTAAACAATACCTAACAATGCAGTAAAATGTCCAACAAGTCCACCAAAAAATAAACAGAATAATAGAAAACGAATACCTAGAACAGCCCAGATAGCAGTGTAACAGAAGTCCAGATGTAATCTATAGGTTCTGTATGTGTGTCTTGTGTAAAGAGGTCATTGCAGCAGCAGGGGACTGAGTGGAGGGGCTTGGGACGTGATCCCCACAAAGGCTTTAATGGAGACAGCACCATGTCTTTTCTCTCTCGCTCCTTTCTCTGTTTCCCTCCCTTTCTCTTCCTCTCTCACCCCCTCAGCCTTTCACCCCCTCAGCCTCTCACCCCCTCAGCCTCTCACCCCCTCAGTCTCTCACCCCCTCAGCCTCTCATTTCATCAGCCTCTCACCCCCCTCAGCCTCTCACCCCGCTCAGCCTCTCATCTCATCAGCCTCTCACCCCCCCAGCCTCTCACCCCCTCAGCCTCTCACCCCATCAGCCTCTCACCCCATCAGCCTCTCACCCCCCCAAAAAAAACATAAATGGTGCATCACCCATAAAGAGGTCAATAAGGTACAACCCCTGTACTGTGAGTTTTGTCTCCAGGGTGTTCTGTCCCATTGTGCTGCCTATCTACACAGTGGCAGGCTAATGGGAGGCATAGGTTTCTACTAAGTGACGCTGATAAATGGCTTGGAATCCTTCTTGTCTCTGTCGTGCTGTCATAGTGTCTGTCTGTCCACTAGCTGAGCTGGCCACACACACCACATATCCCCAAAACGTAGTACAGTATTATTAGTTATGTACAGACACGGACGGACGGACGGACAGACAGACAGACAGACTTTACCTCCACCCCCTGCCCCACACCATGTCTCTCTCTGTCTCTCTCTTTCTGTCTTTCTTTCTCTCTGTTTTCCTTCTCTTTTCCCACCTGTCTGCTCCTCCTCTCCTCCTCTCCTTCTCTCCTCCGCCCCACAACCTGATATTAAAAAGGGATTAGGGCACTGTGAAAACAACATGAGTAATTTCCTGTTGGAGAGAACTTGACTAAACTCTCTCTCCTCTCTCTTTCACTTCCTCCTTTCGCTCTCTCTTTCTCTCTCTCTGCCCAGACAGCCGGGCCTGTAGCGATTTGGAGGGAGACGATGATGGGGTGAGAGGAAATGTAAGTGTGACTCCCCAGCGACTCTCCCTCTGTCAGGGTGAGAAAGGAGAGGAGAGGGTGAGAGGAGAGAGGATAGGGGGGAAGGGATGAGAGGAGAGGAGAGGGTGAGAGGAGAGAGGATAGGGGGGAAGGGATGAGAGGAGAGGAGAGGGTGAGAGGAGAGAGGATAGGGGGGAAGGGATGAGAGGAGAGGAGAGGAGAGGAGAGAGGATAGGGAGGAAGGGTTGAGAGGAGAGGAGAGGGTGAGAGGAGAGAGGATAGGGGGGAAGGGTTGAGAGGAGAGGAGAGGGTGAGAGGAGAGAGGATAGGGGGGAAGGGATGAGAGGAGAGGAGAGGGTGAGAGGAGAGAGGATAGGGGGGAAGGGATGAGAGGAGAGGAGAGGGTGAGAGGAGAGAGGATAGGGAGGAAGGGTTGAGAGGAGAGGAGAGGGTGAGAGGAGAGAGGATAGGGGAAGGGATGAGAGGATTCTTCACCCACCCCCCCCCCACACACACATCCCCCACCTCCCCTACTCACACATCCCCACACTCAATGCAAAACATCTGAAGACACTGGAGGTCAGAGCAGAGAAGGGAGTGTGTGTGACCATGGCTGGGAGGAGAGCAGAGCAGGACAGGACAGAACAGGACAGAGCTGGGCAGAGCAGAGCAGGACTGGGCAGGACAGGGTAGGACAGGACTGGGTAGGACAGGACAGAGCAGGACTGGGTAGGACAGGACAGAGCAGGACAGAGCAGAGCAGGACAGGACAGAGCAGGACAGGACAGAGCAGGACAGAGCAGGACAGGACAGAGCAGGACAGGACAGAGCAGGACAGGACAGGACAGAGCAGGACAGAGCAGGACAGGACAGGACAGAGCAGGACAGGACAGAACAGGACAGAGCTGGGCAGAGCAGAGCAGGACTGGGCAGGACAGGGTAGGACAGGACTGGGTAGGACAGGACAGAGCAGGACTGGGTAGGACAGGACAGAGCAGGACAGAGCAGAGCAGGACAGGACAGAGCAGGACAGGACAGAGCAGGACAGGACAGAGCAGAGCAGAGCAGAGCAGAGCAGGACAGGACAGAGCAGGACAGGACAGAGCAGGACAGAGCAGAGCAGAGCAGAGCAGGACAGGACAGAGCAGGACAGAGCAGGACAGAGCAGGACAGAGCAGAGCAGGACAGAGCAGGACAGGACAGGACAGAGCAGGACAGGACAGAGCAGGACAGAGCAGGACAGGACAGAGCAGGACAGGACAGAGCAGGACAGGACAGGACAGAGCAGGACAGAGCAGGACAGGACAGGACAGAGCAGGACAGGACAGTGCAGGACAGGACAGAGCAGGACAGGACAGAGCAGGACAGGGTAGAGCAGGCAAGGGGTGCAGCTGTCAGTCACAAGCCAAACCCAAATCTAACTGCCTGTACCTCAGGACCTGAAGCAAGGATATGCATAATCTTGATACCATTTGAAAGGAAACAGTTCGAAGGTTGTAGAAATGTGAAATTAATGTAGGATAATAACACATTATATCTGGTAAAAGATAATACAAAGAAAAAAACATGCGTTTATTTTTGTTTTTTTGTCACATCATCTTTGAAATGCAAGAGAAAGGATATAATATTACTTAGGAGTCCAGAAGCAATTTAGATTTTGGCCACTAGATGGCAGCAGTGTAAGTGCAAAGTTTTAGACTGAGCCATTGCATTACTGTTCAAAATGTTGTATCAAGTATCATTTTCAAGTACAAAACTGTGCACTCTCCTCAAACAATATCATGGTATTCTTTCACTGTAATAGCTACTGTAAATTGGACAGTACAGTTAGATTAACAAGAATTTAAGCTTTCTGCTCATATAAGATATGTCTCTTTCCTGGGAAATGTTCTTGTTACTTACAATGTCATGCTAATCACATTAGCGCACGTTAGCTCAAGCGTCCCGAGGACGGGTCACGATCCTTTAGAGGTTAAGCACAATATCGCATGACATCATACTGAGGCTTGTTAGTCAATATCCAAGTGTATGTGTGTCTTGTGAGTCAATAGGAGAATAAGATAATGTCATTGTGGTTAGGGGGAATCCATGCTAGTGACTCCTCTCACTCTCTACTTCCGTTATATCTTTCCTCACAATAGTAGTGGAGCATCTTTTTATTCTATACCTAGACTAGCTAGAAGCATTAAACAGAGCCACACTTTTAGCCTGTTCAGAGCTGCGAAGGAAACAGAAAATGCATCCCAAATGGCACCCTATTCCCTATATAGTGCACTACATTTAGCCCAGTGCACTACAAAGGGAATAGGGTGCCATTTGGGACACAAGCAGAATCATCAGAGAAACCACTCAACCGTGTATAAACACAGGACCCAGGATGACAGAGAAAGAGAGAGCATCGGTCTGTACAGTAGCATCTAAGAGAAACAAAACAGGAAGGAAGACGCTGCACACTGCTGCTCATGCTCCTAGGTGATATTTATTTATAACAACATTTCTACCCTTAGGTCTTCATCAGGCATCCATATCCCAGGTGGGGGTGAAATGTCCTATATATAGGAGCAGTACTCAGTGACAACACTTCCTGTTTTATTTTTGAACATGTACAGTTACAGTGCATTAAGCAGGGGCAACGGAAACAGAGCAGGGGGGTTGGTGGTGGGTGTTGAGCGATGGGTAGAGAGAAGGGGGTGAGAAGTAGAGAGAGGGGGTAGAGATTGGGGAAAGAGAGGATAGAGAGAGAGGTGAGGGGGATATAGAGAGAGGGGGTAGAGAGGGTGGGAGGATAGAGAGGGGTGGGAGGATAGAGAGGGGTACGAGACAGGGATAGACATACAGAGAGGGTAGAGAGAGGAGGCCAGATACTAGGGAGGGGGTAGAGAGAGAGGATGAGGGGGTAGAGAGGGGGTAGAGAGAGGAGACCGGATACTAGGGAGGGATAGAGGGGGTAGAGAGAGAGGGTGAGGGTGTAGAGAGAGGGTGAGGGGGTAGAGAGAGAGGGTGAGGGGGTAGAGAGAGAGGGCGAGGGGGTAGAGAGAGAGGGTAAGGGGTAGAGAGAGAGGGCGAGGGGGTAGAGAGAGAGGGTAAGGGGTAGAGAGAGAGGGCAGAGAGGGCAGAGAGGGCGAGGAGGTAGAGAGAGGACGAGAGAGTAGAGAGAGGGCTATGGGCTGGAAAGAGAGGGTGAGGGGTAGAGAGAGAGGGCGAGGGGTGTCCTGTAGAGAGGGGATAGAGAACTGGGAGTGGGTATACAGAGGGGGGTGAGAGGGGTATCCCTGTGCTTCTGTTCTCCAGACGGCGTCGTGCTGTGAGTGTCACAACCATGAGCCGGGCCTCGTCCAGATGGATGCACAGCCAGGGGGAGTCGACATGATATACACTCACGCGCACACACACACACACACACACACACACACACACACACACACACGTAGTTCTACATACATTTGTGTGGCTGAATTTTTTTCCTCCCATGAAACAGACCCCCTCATGACACGGGTTAGCATGAACATAGTACCGTCTATAGTAGGCCAGGCACCACTGATGAATACAGCTGGACAAGGGACTGCTAAACAAGATGCTTATACGGAATAGAACCCCCTCATGACATGTGCTATGGGTTAGCATCCATAACATCTATAGTATGCACTACAGTAGAACCTTAACAGCTGCCCCTTCCCCCAACAGCCCCCCATGACATGGGCTAGTAGAACAGTAGGCTAGCCCCCCCACTCCCCATATGCTGCTGTGTGACAATGGAGAACTGGTCAACATAGGCCATTGTTATGGTGCTACCCTCAACAGACCCGACAGCACTGTGACCCCTTCCCAATCCCCTCATAAAGAGTGTCAGTGTGTCCTGTGTAGTGGGCAGTAATATTTGATATGTGTATATACTGTATATATCAGTGGAGGCTGCTGACGGGAGGACGGCTCATAATAATGTCTGGAACGGAGTAAATGGAATGGCATCGACCCAAACCATTCCACTGATTCCGCTCCAGCCATTACCAAGAGCCCGTCCTCCCCAATTAAGCTGCCACCAACCTCCTGTGGTATATATACCTCACATGCGACTCATAACAAGACTAAGCAATTAGCCTAATAAAATGTTGGTCTGAGAATTATACACTGCACAAGTGTTAGCTGAATGGTTGAATGAACTACGGACATCACAGCATCAGACCCCTTGCCTTGTTCACATGCCTTTAATGTTCAGTACAGGAAAGTCGACATTTACTCAACAAAGTGCCATTATCATTTCACATTCATTGACGCCAGGGTCAGAGTTCAGGGTCAGAGTTCAATTCAATGATTTCTGTCGACAAATCACATAAGCAAACATTTAAGTTAAGGGAGGAGGGTGAGAGAAGACGAAAAAATAAGTAATTGGATAATATTAATGTACTCCACTAACTCTTAGCCTCTCTCCCCTCCCCCTCACATACTCCCAGTTGAATTTAGGAAGCACATAATGTCATGGTGAGCTGCTTGTATATTTCATATTTGATTTATTTGCAAAAAGGAAAAATGCAGTCAAGGCACAACGGCGCAAACACACACACACACACACACACACACACACACACACTCCCACAGCCGCCTAGCAACTCCATTAACAGTCCCATGTTTACTGTGCAATAAAGTAGCCATTTTGTGTCAACAGTGTACACTGTAATAGGTTAACATCAGCATGAAATGAACTCTTGGATCCCTAGCGGTGGTGCATAGACGTCTCAGATTGATTTGGTTCAGTTTCAGTTCTAGGTTTGGAAGAGCCAGACTCGTTGGAGGTGATGCGTACACATTACATTTGTGATGCGTACACATACAACTAGGCGCGTCATAGAAGAAATGTCATGGTGGGCCCCAGTCAAGTAAATCGTTTATTTCCTTATTTTCAAGATGTCCTATTTGTGTCTTGCTATCGTCACACACTCCCTCTCTCTCTCACAGCCAAGCAAGCAAAACAAACATACATACATGCAGCCACTTTAGTACCACGTAAATTATCCAGCGCATTATCAATACATATATATGTATGTATATTACAAACTATATTTCATCCTCTCAGTGCTATAATGGTTGATACTTTACAAATAAATGTTTAGTAGTGTCTTAATCACCTCCAATAAGTCTTATCACAATGACTAGGCACAAGCTTCTGGCCTGCAGGTTTTGTATTGAGGTGATCTTGCATAATTTGACAGTTGTTCATCTGTTCTCTATGTATAATTGAAACCTGCATAATAAGTGTGCATACTTGTTTTGTATTTACAGGATGATTAGTGCTGAGCAACAACTGTCAATAGCATACGATATATTGGATTGCATCGCCTTCATGTGCACACTGTATATTTTGGTTGATGAGTCAAACTTAAAAGTGACTGTTGGATGGATTACGCTCAACATAAAAATGAAAGTTGGAAGAATGACATGAGTGTTTATGAATGTGGATTGGAGATGATAATGGGGTGATTTTAGAGCCAAAATAAATTGAATCTGAATTAAATGTATTTTGGCACTAAAATGTTTCCATCAAAGGAGTCCGCCACTTCAATCAGTTTAACAAGACATGGAAATGAAAAATAAAGCTTCCGTTTCTTAAAATACAGTTTTATTTTGTGAATTTACACTGATTAGTATTACATCTAAAAGCAACTCCAATACAGAAGAACCATTTATAATAGGATTTATGTTCACAGGTCACAGGTAGGGCTTGGCTCATTACTTGCATGCTAAAGCGATCCTTTCTTTTTGTTATAAACAGAAACAAAATTGTGGACAGAGGCATTGGTTAGTAAAACAAGGTGCAAACGGTCGGCAGAGTTGGAGAGAAAAGTAAATAAATGAATGCAAATGCACATTCAATTAATCTGAGAGCGGTTTGTAAACGCTCGTACTGTAAATGGTTAATAAGGAGGAAGAAGCCCTAGTACTCTGTGAAGTAAAAAGACTGAAAATGTCTATGATACAAATGGAAAGATGAAAAAGAAGAACTTTGTCAAAAAGGAGAAATGGTATGAAAAAAAAAGGGTACAATTGTGAGTAATAATAAAAACATGGTGTGTTAATGTCATAGTTCTCCCTAAAAACCCCACCCCACACACACACACACATTTACATGTTCTACAACTCACATCTCAAACCTTATTCCAGCTTTTCATGTAAAAAGATACAACTCTGCTGTGAGACAGACGCTAGGGCTATTTACACAGCTAAAGATGTGCCTCGCTTCATCCCTCTCTCAATGTTCCAAATCCAATACTTCACATTGCTAGGTGGGATATTGGTACATCTGTATATTAACTGTATCATTCTATTTCTATATGCCGACTTTGGCTTTTTTTCTTTTTATACAGGGTTCAACAAGAGGTCAACCACTTAGCCATCACTCTTCCATGATTTATATCTTCTTGAGAAATAATAACACCAGTTCCAGTTTCCACAACTGACAAAATCGTGAAAGGAGCTGTTGAGATGAAAAATAAAAAGAGAAACAGATTTAATATCAATCCACTAAATGTTGTCTAAAATCCTTGTTTTTTTACAAGGACTTGAGGAGTGGCAGTTGAGAGAAACAATGACGGGCAATTAAAGATACAGCACTGTCATTGTGATGTCAGTGGTATTATTTCCAGGTGGCGAAAGAGGCTACTATGAGCTGTCAAAGGGGTCTTATGAGCAGTCATAGGCATGTCATAGGGGTGACTTATAAGAGGCCTAATGACAATCCTGGGAGCACTCCTGCTAATTTTGACGCCCGGTGCGGGCAGGATAAGATTCTCAACCCTTGTCTCGTGATTAAAAATATAGTATATGGCTTTAAAAAAAAACGCGCACAAAATACACACCATAGCAACAACAGCGCCAGTTCCGCGCTCAAGGCCCATGATTTCTCTTGAATAACCAGTTTTATAAGTTTTGTTGTTTTTAATTGAGAAATAATATTTTTTTTCCAAGCGTGGCACAAATATATATATTTTTCTTCTGAAACAACTCACTTTTCCACAACCTGAACAGCATCTCCCGTACTCTGCTCCTGCTATCTGCTTGCTTGCTTCTATAGAATCTACTGGTTCTATAGTCTCAACCTTTCCACGGTTCTGCTTCTAGAATCTCCTTCATAGGTGAAACCACTTGCAACTACATTGTGTTATAGTCATACCACAGTAAAAGTGCAGCACAATAAAATAAAAAATATATAGTTAAAAATCTATACCCAACATATCCAGTTCATATATATCAGTTATATAGTATTTTTTGTAATCTGAACAAGAATATAATTTGAGAGAAACCTGTAGGCAACACTAGAGTAATGTAGTCAGCCAGATAAATTCAGATTCCTGCAAAAAAACATGCGTAACATCTTGTATTTCTCTGTAAAAGTATAGAAATGAGTACAAAACTGAGTGAGAAGACTACTACCAAATTGTGTTAAATTAAAAAAACAAAAGAAATAGAAAATGTATTTAATGAGATGACTCATGTTTTGTTTTTATGATCTAAATGAGATTAAAACGTATAGAAACCATGATTCTTCACTAAAACGTGATTTTTAAAAAAGAAATCCTTTTAATTTGGCAAAATAAATGAAATTAATGAGAGATGACTCATGTTTTTTTTTTATGATCTAAATTAGATTAAAATGTATAGAAATGATGATTCTTCACTAAAACGTGATTGTTTTTTTATTCCTTTTAGTTTGGCAAAATAAATGAAATTATTGAGAGAATACAATAAGTTTAGAGTGAATCAGCACCGGTGAGCAACTGAGATGAAGGTCGAAGGTCGGCTAGAAGAGAGCTAGGTACTGTAAATATAGATTCACTTTCAACAGAAGGTGAGGGTGAGAGAGGAGGAGGAGGAGCAATAAAATGAGGGATAAAAGAGAAATGAAGCGAGAGGCAGAGAGAGAAAGAGAAAACAAGAAGCAAGAGTGAAAGAAAGAAAACCTGTAACTTTAAAACCATCTCAAACCAGTTTTCCAGTGTGACTATTCCTTTGTGTGGCCTCTGATTTCAGTTCTCTATGTATTGAAGAAGCAGACCTCATACGAGGAGAAAATATAAGCGAAAAGAACATGGTGGTTGTTATGGTTACCGTAAGGGCGTAAAGAGTTTCCGTACGCTAGCTAGTCACCATATTGTGCAGTTTAATAATACCACTGATACATATCTCGACCCGCCAGTGTTGGCTGGTGATTATGAAGTAAGGAATACGATCAGCTGGTTCTAATTCCATAATCAACAATTAGCCAATGGCAGAGAAGAAATGACATAATCAGCCAATGGCAGCGAATATTGAACATGGGGGAGGAGCCAGTTTTCCAGAATCAGTTTCCCTATATTTGTTGCAGCTTTATAATTTTAACCCTTGCCTTCCCAAAACAACGAGCGAGTACTTCTAAGCAGAGGAAGAGAATCCTCAACTCAATTCATCACTTTTCACGTACGTACGTACGTACAAAAAAAAAAAAAGTGTTACTTAAAAGAACCACTTGTTAAAAAATACAATACAGGACAATGACAAAAACTAAAGGGAAATAAAAATGAGTGGGTGTCGCCCCTCTTTCTCAAACTGTACTGTGTATCGGCTTTAATATCCCTCCCTCCATCTCTCTTTCTCTAGGCCTCCATTTTCTCTTTCTTTTTGGTCTTCTTGAGGAAGGAGGGAGTGCGGAACTTCTTTTTCTTCTTGTTGGGGGACTTGGAGGGCGAGCTCTCGGGGGAGAGGGCGGAGTCTTCGATCTTCTCGCCGGTGTGGACCTTGATCTCAATGCTCTCCACGCTGGTGGTCAGCTGACTGACCCGTTTGCTCAGCTCTTCGTTCACCTCGTGGTCGCCGCCGTTCTTGCCGTTCTGCATCGTGTGGTTCTCTGGAAAGAGCAGCGGAGAGGGGTCAGAGGTCAGACAGGGTAGACCACCACCAACCACAACAACAATTAACCGGATTCTGTGTATACTATGTTGTTGGACCACAAAATATGTTCAGGGATAACTTTTCCAAATTCCCCGGTTTTCCAGAAATCCTGGTTGGAAGATCCTGGAATCAGGAAGGAATACCCAGGGAATCTGGGAATCCTCCAACCGGGATTTCTGGAAAACCTGGGAATTTTGGGAAAATTGCAACCGTAGGTGCAACATGTACCATGAACCAAGAGCAACCTTGTTGAGGGTGTCAACTGATGTCACCTACCCTATCGGAAATCTGTCATTACAGTACAGCGTGTATCTGTTCACTAATCACCTCTTTCAATAGAGTGCATTTCACACACACAATGTTAATGTGACCGAGACTATGTACTGAAAAACCGTACAGTACGTCATGTTCTATGTACTGTACAACACTACAGCACTGTAAGTCATGTTCTATGTACGGTGTAAGCCACACATGTATGTATTTTGAGCCGATAGCCTAGTAAATATGTCCTGTCTTTGCTCTACTCTTAACAAAGGGTTGCCATTCCCTCGATCCGGTCTACTGTGTTCCCATAATAACTCTCCCTGGATTACTAGCATTCCGTTTTGTGTGATGTAACAAAGCCATGAGAGAGAAAGGGCTCATAGGGAACACGGGACTCCAGTTACCATACTGAACAGTGTTCTTTACAAGCACTGTTCTACTGTTCTATTACAAGAGACTTCCAATATACTACAATGAACCAATGTGTGACATAAGAGGTTTTTGAGCAACACTTGACCCGATTTCGCCACCACAGAAGAAGAACTGGTTGACCTAAGTCAGATACTGTGTCATGAATTGTGTCGCTCGCACACACACGGAGCAGTTTGTTGCGGGGAACTGTGTTGATGGCTACTTGAGTGTTCTGTGGTTACGTGGTGTTGGTGTTTGTTGTTCAAAGGGACAGGAAGTAGTTACTACAGGAAGTAAAACAGTAATTGTTGACAGTGTTGTGATTAAGAGGAAGTAAGATTCTACAGAATTGGTACTGATTTAACATAGTGAAGTTGATAACACAATAGTAATGTGGTAGGTTTCCATATAACTTTGTATCTATCATAACATTTGAGGTAAAAGTGGAACCAAAGGAATCTAGAATGTGTTTTTTACATCATAAAAAAATGCACACAAACAAACACACAAACACATTTCACAACAATCTCTCTCTCTGTGTGATACCTTCTTTAGCTGGAGTTATTTGCGGGGACTGAGTTTGGGACATAGACTGAGAGAGAGTGGAAGCGTCGTTGGAGGTTAGGTCGTGCTCGTCATCTGCAGGAGGGGTTGAGGGTTTGGGGTGAGGGTTGAAGGGGTGGGAGTAAAGGGTCGGGGTGAGGAGGGGGAGAGGGTTTGGGTTGAGGGGTAAGGATGAGGGTGAAATAAGGGAGTGAGGGTTTGGGGGGTGAGAGATTAGTGTTGACAGACATGTTAGAGGCAAGACAGCACAAACAGATCTGGGACCAGGCTATGCTGGGGTACATGGAAGTAGTAGTGGTCATACAGTATCTAAGGGGTTAACGTGGTTCATTTGACCACCAAGTCATTCATCTGGGCATTACTAATATAATTAGTGTACATCATTCCAGTGCCATTAAAAAAACACATTCATTAACACAGTGGAGTTATAGCAGTTGCGTTACAGACAGTCATTTGTGAGACTATCATAGTATACATAAGAGCACATAGTATTACTGTGAGCACAGACAGTTCAGCAAGACATGCGTTAGAACATCCTATAAGGAACATAATATGTAACCAGATTGGACTGGTGTAGAGTAGGTGGGGATAGGGGGTGGATGGTGTCATGGCAACCGGGCCCACTCATACAGTGGGTGTGAAAACCTGCTGTGGGCCAGTCTGTCTGTTCTGTTGGCCTTCTTAGTCATGGTGGAGTGATGGTTCCTTGCTGCACATGTTACTACAGGCAGGGGGTTGACATCCTGACTGCATGACTTGATCAGGAACAACTCTCACTAAGAATGTTGCTGTGGCTTATAAAACAGTTTCAGAGAAATCTGCAATCTGATTGGTAGGACAGATGACTGGTGTATAACATGGTAGGACAGACAACTGGTGTACAACATGGTAGGACAGATGACTGGTGTACAACATGGTAGGACAGACGACTGGTGTACAACATGGTAGGACATACGACTGGTGTACAACATGGTAGGACAGACGACTGGTGTATAACATGGTAGGACAGCTCAATTCCTTGAGCTGGACAATGGTAAGCTCAAGGTTAGTAAGGAATGTGTTTTTTTTATACATGATCACCTACATGTGTGTTTCTCTGTGGTTCTGCATGGGTGTGTATGGGTGTGTGTCTCTCTCTGTGGTTCTGTATGGGTGTGTGTTCTTCTCTGTGGTTCTGTATGGGTGTGTGTTCTTCTCTGTGGTTCTGTATGGGTGTGTGTGTGTGGTGTGTGTTTCTCTGTGGTTCTGTCTGGGTGTGTATGGGTGTGTGTCTCTCTGTGGTTCTGCATGGGTGTGTGTGTTTCTCTGTGGTTCTGTCTGGGTGTGTATGGGTGTGTGTCTCTCTGTGGTTCTGCATGGGTGTGTGTGTTTCTCTGTGGTTCTGTATGGGTGTGTGTGTGTTTCTCTGTGGTTCTGTCTGGGTGTGTGTGTTTCTCTGTGGTTCTGTCTGGGTGTGTGTCTTTCTGTGGTTCTGTCTGGGTGTGTGTGTTTCTCTGTGGTTCTGTCTGGGTGTGTGTGTTTCTCTGTGGTTCTGTCTGGGTGTGTATGGGTGTGTGTCTCTCTGTGGTTCTGCATGGGTGTGTGTGTTTCTCTGTGGTTCTGTATGGGTGTGTGTGTGTTTCTCTGTGGTTCTGTATGGGTGTGGTTGTGTTTCTCTGTGGTTCTGTCTGGGTGTGTGTGTTTCTCTGTGGTTCTGTCTGGGTGTGTGTCTTTCTGTGGTTCTGTCTGGGTGTGTGTCTTTCTGTGGTTCTGTCTGGGTGTGTGTGTTTCTCTGTGGTTCGGTCTGGGTGTGTGTCTTTCTGTGGTTCTGTCTGGGTGTGTGTGTTTCTCTGTGGTTCTGTCTGGGTGTGTGTGTTTCTCTGTGGTTCTGTCTGGGTGTGTGTTTCTCTGTGTGACTCTCTCTTACCACTCAGGCCCAGCTGTCTCCTCTCTACGTTCATCGTGTATTCATCCATCTCTTTCTCAGACAGCTGACTGAAGGGGTTGGGTGGCAGTGGAACCATCTGGTCATCCTCTGATGCCACGTAGGGCTGGAGAGAGAATGGAGAGAGAGAGAGAGAGAGAGAGAGAGAGAATGGAGGGAGAGAGAGAGAGAGAGAATGGAGGGAGAGAGAGAGAGAGAGAATGGAGAGTGAGAGAGAAAGAATGGAGGGAGAGAGAGAGCGAGAGATAAAGAAAGAAAGAAAGAGAGAGAGAGTTAACATAGGACCAGACATATTAGGACCAGAGTGAGTACACTAACTCATGCCACTTCATCATAAACCACAACACACACGTAACACACAATTCAATAGAAATGGGCGTATCATACAAACACACTTCAATACCTTCAAATGACTTACCATCAACAGAGGAAAACACTTGTTAAGAGACACTGTCTAATATGAATGCTGTTGTGTCACAACCACATCAGAACATGCACAACACACATTTGGTGACACAAGGAAGTAGAAAAACACTGATCAATTATTGGTGGAGTGCACTATCATGCGTAAACACGCCCTTTCACTCCCACCTCCAAAACACACTAACAGTGATGATGTGACCCAACTGAAACGACAAACAGGTAAAACAATAATGAACTATCACTGCAGCTGTAGTATTCAAAAAGCCCTGTAGAGATATTACCTTTAGATGGACCGGTTGATCCTTCAACACATGACATACACCATGTAGGGGAACATTATTTAATAAATTATCAAATCTCGCAATTGCGTTATTTCCTTACTATACAATTATACCAATCACAGCAATGATCCCAAGAAGATCCAAAACGATTCAGTTATTCACTAAAGTTGGAACTTTTAAGGACTGATGTCATTACAGAATCCCAGAGCCATAGAGATGTGTATTTATGGTTCTAAAGAATGCATGCAAGTAGCCCCACTTACTGGTCAAGGTTGGTAAATGCAATAGCACATAGCTAAGCCTATCTACCGTGGATGGATGATATTAGCTTACTTAGCAAAACCCTAAAGGATGCTCACATCTTACAGACTGCCGTATATACCCTATAATTCAAAAGACTGTCATATATTGAAATAAATATCGAAATATAATATATAATGGTAACACTTGTTTATGACACTGTTATGGATGTATCACGAACAGGACTTCAAGTAAAGTGTCAACAGATATACTTGTTTGTCACACAGAGTTGACACTCACCATTCGAGGTTCGTCCAATGGGATGCCTGCCAGGTGGTGAGAGCGAGGTCCGGACGTCATCATGTCAAATCTGTTCTGCTCTCTCATCTGTGATAGGACAAAACCGTGACATCACTTGTCACAACCAGGAAGTGTATGGTTTGTGGTTTGTGGTTCTGATAGGACGATGGAAGGCAGAGAAGGAGCTGATAGGCTGATAGCCAATAGAGAGGAGTTAAGCGGTTGTTGGCCTTAGTGAGGTCAGTTTAGCCTTTCTCCTCCTGATGGTTATGGTTAGGATGTATGGAGGGTAGCTGATCCTAGATCTGTCACTCACTCGGTTTCTCTTCTCTAGCACCTCGCTGGGGTTGGTGTTCATAGGGACAAACTGATTTGGGTCCTCGATCCGGATTGGAGTGCCGCTGCTGTTGCCACCTTCCTCAGACTTCATCCACTGTAGAGAATTAGACAAAAACATAGTCCAATCAGACATAGTCCAATCAGACATAGACCAATCAGACATAGTCCAATCAGACATAGTCCAATCAGACATAGTCCAATCAGACATAGACCAATGAGACATAGTCCAATGAGACATAGTCCAATCAGACATAGTCCAATAACACATAGACCAATCAGACATAGTCCGATCAGACATAGAGCAATCAGTTCTAGACATCTGGATGGAAACTGAAAGACAAGGGCCGTGTTTAGAAAGGCAGGCCAATTCTGATATTCTTTCTTTAATTGCTTTTGACCAATCAGATCAGCTCTGAAAAAGATCTGATGTGAAAAGACAGGAGGTGATTGTTCAAAACACAGATTAGTGGAAAAACTTTCAGAATTGAGCTGCTTGTGTAAACGCAGCCAAGGTGAACTTGATGGTATTCCTTTGAGTCGTCAGCTCCCTGTTCATGTCTACATACTCTGTTGTGCAGGACTTTGTCCTGGCTAGATCATTTGCTATTCTAGAGCGAATCTGAAGTTCTCTGATACACATTTTCTGGCGAAACCTTATAATATACTGCCCTCTCCTGGTAAGTTAGAGAATTACACCTGTGTGATATTTCCGGATATAATAGAAAGTACCTCATGAACAGGGAGCTCTGTTTCATCAACACTGACCGTGTGTGTGTGTGTGTGTGTGTGTGTGTGTGTGTGTGTGTGTGTGTGTGTGTGTGTGTGTGTGTGTGTGTGTGTGCGTGTGTGTATATGTGTGTATGTGTGTCTACAGTATGAGCACTGACCATGGTCCTGGTGCGTTCGTCCACGGCCGCCACATTAACCTTCATATAACTGTTAGGGCTGTTGAGCCAGCGTGTTTTCTCCCTGGCCTGTCTCTGCTGAAGGAACTTAAACGGCAGCCGCGCGGCGCCCTTCTCCTCCTCCTCAAACATGAACGCCGTCACCGTGGCCGGGATCTCCACGTCGGACTTGTGCCGAGGCTTCTCCCGAACGATGGGGTGGCGGTAAGCGTAGCCCGTCCGGTAGCCCTGTGGGGAAAAGGATACAGAAATCAATCAATCCATTAGATTTCATGTACATAGAGCTTTCAGTCCGGCAGCACTGTATGGAAAAACAAACAAATGACAGAAAGGCCCATCTACAAATCCACCAATCAGATTCCGTTTGTATAGTACTTATTTGTCACAAAGTGTCTAAGTCGCTAGAGAGGAAGAGGAGGCAAAAGTTGTAGGTATGAAGCTACTCCGTAGGTAAGAAAGAAGACAAGAAGACAAAATGTTTCCAAGCATTTGATCACCCCATTCACCTAGAGTTCATTTTCAATATGGCAAGTCATCTCAGTATAATCTGTGTGTGTCCCATCCTTTTTATTTGGACACAGCCCTGGACTCAAAACTATCGCCTCTGTCCACTAAGGAAAACGGAAAGAGAGAGAGAGGGAGAGGGACACAGTCTCCGGCCGCTATCCCATGATTCCTAGATGGAGCTTCAGCTCTGAGGGAGAATGGAAAAACAATGATGTGCAGCCGGAGAGGTTCCTGGCATCCATGGACAATGGTGTGCTCAGATATTCCCTCTCTTTCTCCCCCTCTCTATTCATCAGCCTTTCTCCTCTCTCAGTCTCTCTCCTCTCCTCTCTCAATGTCTCTCTGTCTTTCTCCTCTCTCTCTGTCTTTCTCCTCTCTCTCTGTCTTTCTCCTCTCTCTGTCTTTCTCCTCCCTCTCTGTCTCTGACTTAACTCTACCTCTCTCTATCTCTCTTCCTCCATCCTAATTATCAATACCAGACTATCCTGTCAGTCTGAATCACAGATATACTTTAACCAGGTGTTCAGACCAGCTCAACCTTTCAACTGGACTCAGGAAGCAGAGAATCAGAATCAGATGTGGTTCTTGTCGTGCAGCTTCCTCTCCATATCAGATGTACTGTATATGCTGTGGTGTGAAACATATGTTTTCACGGTATATTCTGTACTTTAAGAAATAGTATTTTTTACAAAGTGTGAGATGAGACTGTGTGATAGGAGCGGTCCTCTTTGGACATCTACACAGGGCTTTGAGGAAAGAGAGGGAGAAGAGGAACGAGAGGGAGGAGAGGAACGAGAGGGAGGAGAGGAAAGAGGGAGGAGAGGAACAAGAGGGAGGAGAGGAACGAGAGGGAGGAGAGGAACGAGAGGGAGGAGAGGAACGAGAGGGAGGAGAGGAAAGCGAGGGAGGAGAGGAACAAGTGGGAGGAGAGGAACGAGGGGGAGGAGAGGAACGAGGGGGAGGAGAGGAAAGAGGGAGGAGAGGAACGAGAGAGAGGAGAGGAACGAGAGGGAGGAGAGGAACGAGAGGGAGGAGAGGAACGAGAGGGAGGAGAGGAACGAGAGGGAGGAGAGGAAAGAGAGGGAGGAGAGGAAAGAGAGGGAGGAGAAGAACGAGAGGGAGGAGAGGAAAGAGAGGGAGGAGAGGAAAGAGAGGGAGGAGAGGAAAGAGAGGGAGGAGAGGAAAGAGAGGGAGGAGAGGAAAGAGAGGGAGGAGAGGAACGAGAGGGAGGAGAGGAACGAGGTGAAAAAGACAAATAGGGGAAGGCAAGAAAGAGGAGACAATGGAGAGGAGAGAAGTTAAGGAGAGGAAAACGTTGGGAGAGGGAGAAAATGAAGTGAGAGAGAAGGGAGAGACAGTCTCTCTGCTGTAAGCTCAGCAGTGTCTGAGCCTTGAGGGATCTGCTGTTGTTATGAAGCCTCCCAGTCAGAGTTCCAGCAGGGCCCAGACCAAATATCACTGACCAGTCCCAAGTCTACAGGGACCAGTTCCAGCAGGGCCCAGACCAAATATCACTGACCCAGTCCCAAGTCTACAGGGACCAGTTCCAGCAGGGCCCAGACCAAATATCACTGACCCAGTCCCAAGTCTACAGGGACCAGTTCCAGCAGGGCCCAGACCAAATATCACTGACTCAGTCCCAAGTCTACAGGGACCAGTTCCAGCAGGGCCCAGACCAAATATCACTGACTCAGTCCCAAGTCTACAGGGACCAGTTCC
Source organism: Thymallus thymallus (assembly GCA_023634145.1). Taxonomy (NCBI): domain Eukaryota; kingdom Metazoa; phylum Chordata; class Actinopteri; order Salmoniformes; family Salmonidae; genus Thymallus; species Thymallus thymallus. The sequence continues at coordinate 4,331,328 of CM042394.1, read as the reverse complement.
AGCAGGGCCCAGACCAAATATCACTGACCCAGTCCCAAGTCTACAGGGACCAGTTCCAGCAGGGCCCAGACCAAATATCACTGACCCAGTCTCAAGTCTACAGGGACCAGTTCCAGCAGGGCCCAGACCACATATCACTGACTCAGTCCCAAGTCTACAGGGACCAGTTCCAGCAGGGCCCAGACCAAATATCACTGACTCAGTCCCAAGTCTACAGGGACCAGTTCCAGCACAGTTGCACTGGACCAGTGATGTACTGGACTATATCCTTTATCCAGCTTCTCTCTCTCTCTCTGCACACTCTGCTATTTCACCCAGAAGATATGGGAGATTATCAAAATTGGATTTGTTTTTGAATTCTCTGGATCTGTGTAATCTGAGGGAAATATGTGTCTCTAATATGGTCATACATTTGGCAGGAAGTTAGGAAGTGCAGCTCAGTTTCCACCTCATTTTGTGGGCAGTGTGCACATAGCCTGTCTTTTCTTGAGAGCCAGGTCTGCCTACGGCAGCCTTTCTCAATAACAAGGCTATGCTCACTGAGTCTGTACATAGTCAAAGCTTTCCTTAAGTTTGGGTCAGTCACAGCTGTCAGGTATTCTGCCACTGTGTACTCTCTGTTTAGATGCCAACTCATTGTCCTTGAATTCCACTGCCCTGTTAGTTACACAACCTGGAGGTCAGCGGCAGGAGGGGGCCACCTGGGGCAGTGCCAGCCCAGCAGGTTGACTCATAGCCTGGGTAGCGTGGGTGGTAACCCCCTCCCTCCCATGACCTTGGTGACTAGTGCAAACTGGACATATGGCATAGCTAGGAGTCACTGTCACAGCAAGGATACTATACACCGGTGTGTTTGTGTGTGTGTGTGTGTGTGTGTGTGTGTGTGTGTGTGTGTGTGTGTGTGTGTGTGTGTGTGTGTGTGTGTGTAGGGGGTAAAGGAGTGTGTGTGTGTGCGTGTGTGTGTGTGTGTGGGTAGTGTGTGTATGTGTCTGTGTGTGTGTGTAGTGTGCGTGCCAGCGTTACATAGTGTGTGTGTGTGTGTGTGTGTGTGTGTGTGTGTGTGTGTGTGAACCACCATGCACTCACCAGGTTATCCAGCATTCTCATGAGAGATTCAAACTCCAGCTCTCCCACCTTCCACTTGTGTGGGCTTCCCATGTTGACAGACCCTGAATTGGCCACCGCATGAGTCCGAGACTTATACTTCTCAGCATCCAACACAATCAGGTTGTCTATGCTGCCAGCACACGAGAACGCATTCACCTAGAGAGAAAGAGAGAGAGGGATGAGATTATCATTTATATACAGAGGAAAGAGGAAAAGAGCCATTTATCTATTGAGAAAAGAGAGAGGCACAGAGTTCTATCGAGATAAAAAAAAAACGAGACAATTGAAAAATGCAACCATGGGACATATTACAGTTTACAGCTATTATATGACATCACTTTGTGCAATAGCCACACACACACACACACACACACACACACACACACACACACACACACACACACACACACACACACACACACACACACACACACACACACAACGTAGCCTGGGATGTACCTTTAGATAGTAAGCAGGCTTTGCTAGGTTGGATTATTGTTTTTTTTGCTCTAAGGCCGAGATTCAAATAGGGATTTGATGCACCTATTACAACAGGCAGGGACAACACACACACACACACACACACACACACACACACACACACACCGTAATGTCTACCATATTTACAAACCGCATACACACGCACACAGCACACACACAAACACACACAAACACATGCGGACCCACACATACACACTTTGCCAAACAAAACTCTGGAAATCATTTACTTTCCATTGAAGCTGTCCTGCAGGCTTTGTTGATGGGTATGATGGGTAATATACAGTCCATTTAACATGGCGCGCCTCTCTCTTCTAAATCAGATGGTGTCGGGCGTTACAGGGCTTTAACATAATCTCTTTGTTTTGGTTCCAGCCTTTCGCTCCAGCTGTTTTCACGTTTCCTCTCCCTCTCTCTCTGTATATATATTTTTAACAACCCCATAAATTACATTCCAGCATTCACAGAAACGACCAGAACAGGAACCTCAACACTAAGAGTTAGATGAAGACAACAGCCATTGTGACGTTGTGTTGTTGCAGAATCTAAGGCATGATTTGTTACTGAAATCTCTGTTACACCAGAGCAGTAAATGCACTGTAGAATCTAGATGTTACTACATTTATTGACTTATTGTAGCGAGTGGACGTGTTTAACTATTCTTGTGGGGATCAGAAGTCCCTAAACAAGAATAGTAAAAAAACTCAAATTTGACCAACCGGGGACATATTGTTGGTCCCCACAAGGTCAAATGCTATTTCTAGGGGGTTTAGGGTTAAGGTTAGAATTAGTGTTATGGTTAGAATTAGGTTTAAGGTTTGGGTTAGGAGCTAGGGTTAGTTTTAGGGTTAGGAGCTAGGGTTAGGAGCTAGGGTTAGTTTTAGGGTTAGGAGCTAGGGTTAGGAGCTAGGGTTAGTTTTAGGGTTAGGAGCTAGGGTTAGGAGCTAGGGTTAGTTTTAGGGTTAGGAGCTAGGGTTAGGAGCTAGGGTTAGTTTTAGGGTTAGGAGCTAGGGTTAGGGGTTAGGGGTTAGGGAAAACAGGATTTTGCTGTACAAGACTGTGTCAGTGTATACCTGGATCTCACAGGCATACTGGGCGTTGTAGATGTAATGAAAGGCCTCTTCGATGGTTTCCCCCAGAGCCACCACTCCATGGTTCCTCAGCACCAGCACCTGCTCACCAAACACACAGGGTCACGGTCAAATAAAACGGTCACAACACAACCATAGATGAGGACAGTTTCATTTAACAAGACCATATTCCCCAGTGTGGTAAAACGCCCTTATAGTTTACCAGTAGATCCTCTAGAGAGGGGACACTAAACCACAGTAACCTCAATGCCATTAAGGCTGGTTGACTAGCTAGTACATTTTATCACCAAGACTGTTGTTACAGTACACTAGCTAGAAAACAGTCCTGTCAAAGCAGTCCCATTTACCCACTGATCTAAGATCAGTTTTGCATCCCCCGAACTAGCAATTAACATCACGTTGTGGTGTGAGGTAATCTGATCTTAGATCTTTACCTTGGCTGAGGGTCCGAGGGCCTTCTGCAGCTCCAGGCGTTCCTCCTGGTCGTCAAGGCTGCCCTGGTAGTTGTAGTATGCGATGTCACCCAGGATCAAGGCCTCCTGAGAGATGGGCAGGATGCCACACTTCATAGACGACACCTGGAGAGACATGGGGGGAGAGGGGAGGAGATGTGAAAACTATTCAGACACTGGAGGATGGAAGTTGGTAGAGAGAGAGAGAGAGAGAGAGAGAGAGGGGAGAGAGGGGGAGAAAGAGAGAGAGAGAGAGAGAGAGAGAGGGGGAGAAAGAGAGAGAGAGAGAGAGAAACTAGCGATGAACATATTTAATATCTTACAGTGCATTATAAATCATTGCGTGCTTGAAAACATCCAAATGTGGACAATATTTGTCTAAAGTCACGCCTATGTAAACAACATTCATACCTATAAGATCCTGAATGATTAAACAGAATGTAAAGTGACTCACGGCGGCGGTGGCGGGAGTGTGCACGTGGATGCAGCAGCGTGCGTCTGGCCTGATGGAGTAGATGGCAGCGTGGGGGCTGAAGCCTGACGGGTCAACCCTGAGGTTGGTAGAGCCCTGGTCAATCACATCCCCGATGATGTTAAGCTTTACCTGGGAGAGGGAGAGGGGGAGGGGGAGAGGAAGGAGAGAGAATAGCATTAGCCATTGTACAAACAGTCACACAGAATACACATGCATGGTTTTACATACACAAACACAGGTTAATGGAGATGTGAATCACTTCCCTTAACAAAGCAAAACAAATATGATGATTACACTGGTTATATTGAAAGGGAGAAAAAAATTATAAATGTAACATGGTGTGTTGGTCCCATGTTTCATGAGCTGAAATAAAAGATCCCAGAAATGTTCTATAAGCACAAAAGCTTCTTTCTCTCAAATTTGGTGCACAATGTTTACATCCCTGTTGTTGAGAAATTCTCCTTTGCCAAGATAATCCATCCACCTGACAGGTGTGGCATATCAAGAACCTGATTAAACAGCATGATCATTACACAGGTGCACCTTGTGCTGGAACAATAGAAGGCCACTCTAAAATTGTCACACAACACAATGCCACAGATGTCTCAAGTTGAGGGAGTGTGTAATTGGCATGCTGACTGCAGGAATGTCCGCCAGAGCTGTTGCCAGAGAATGTAATGTTCATTTCTCTACCATAAGCTGCCTCCAACGTCGTTTTAGAGAATTTGGCAGTACGTCCAACCAGCCTCACGACCGCAGACCACGTGTAACCACGCCAGTCCAGGACCTCCACATCCGGCTTCTTCACCTGTGGGATTGTCTGTCTGTCATTTTTTGTCAAAAATGAATTCTGATTGGATGGGCCTGGCTCACTAGTGAGTGGGCCTGGCTGCCAAGTGGGTGGGCCTATGCCCTCCAACGGCCCACCCATGGCTGCACCCCTGCCCAGTCATATAAAATCCATAGATTAGGGACTAATTCATTTATTTCAATTGACTGATTTCCTTATATGAACTGTAACTCAGGAAAAACATTGAAATTGTTGCATGTTGCGTTTATACTTTTGTTCAGTATAATTATAAACATCTATTTGTAGTCTATTCATACTTACAGAATCACTAAATATAAACGGTATACTGTTACAGACGCTGAATATGAAACACCCTATTCTGTTTTCCAGCCTGACAGCCATATGGGACAGTGGGAGGATGACAGACACCAGTCCAATCGATTAGTTTGTCCAGTAGACATAATAACCAGTAAACCATGTCTAACGTGGCAGCTGTCAGACGAACAGACCAGACCATTCGATCGAACACTAATGACAGGTTTAGTTACATCACATGTTAGGATTGTGAGAGGCCAATCACATCCTTCAATGTCCAGGCCCCTCTACCAGTCTGCCAATCAAGTTCTACTGTGCGTGTGTGCACAGCAGATCTACAAATAATGGAGGGAAGTGTTGTTGAGGTGAATATGAAATGTGACGCAGGCTGATGACACATTTGCAATCTGCGATAATGACATACAAAGGCAGCAGCCTTGGTAGCTATCAGCTTGTCGGACATAGAGGAGAGTTGACCCACATGTCTATGGAGTTCACATGATATCCTTTGATTTGAACCAATCACAGAGCTACATTTTGACCTCCTGACGCCACCCCAGATATGACGTGAATCTCAGTGGACAGTTCAGCCAAGAGGGAGGGAGGGTGGGTGGGTCGGTTGCGCCCTCCCTCCCTCCCTCCCTCCCTCCCTCCCTCCCTCCCTCCCTCCCTCCCTCCCTCCCTCCCTCTCTCCCTCCCCTACCCCCTCCCTCCCTCCCTCCCTCTCTCTCTCTCCCTCCCTCCCCCACCCCCTCCCTCCCTCTCTCTCCCTCCCTCCCCCACCCCCTCCCTCCCTCCCTCCCTCCCTCCCTCCACCTCTCTTTTACTGCTGTACTATTTTCAATGGAGACCTTCCAACTTCAATAGCAGCAGCTGGCCAGAATTCTTTACTTATTGTGACCCAACTCTTGTGAGACTAAAATGATCCCCAAATCTAATTTGGAAACAAGATTTCTGAGTATACATCATCTATTGTATTAGATCTCATTTAAGTGTGTTATAAGTGTATCATACCCTAAGGATAATTCAGAGGTTATAGGAAGGCTAGCTGGAGGACGTAAGTCCCAAGTGGCACCCTACGTAGTGCACCACTTTTGACCAGGACCCCCATCGGGATCTGGTCAAAAGTAGTGCCCTATGTAAGGAATAGGGCGCCATTTGGGACGCAGATAGAGTCTACATAGATCACACACTAGCTAGCGAACAGATCCTTCCTTCATATTGCTTTACGATGGGGCTAAATTGAATAAGCCCTGTAATGGGAGTATGGTATGTCAGAGAGAAGGACTGTGTTTGGATGTGAATGCTTACTGGGTGATTGGCTTGGAGCATGGAGTTAGGAGTCAAACAGGTTATCCTTTCAAAACAACAATGACGATCCGACAAACTACTATTCCTCGTATCAAAGGTCATGAGAGCTAACGGAGTGGAAAGTTCCCATCCTAACTACTAATGAAACAAGAACACACCATAATCAAACTTTAATCATAGGGCCAGCGGTCTTCCTACAGGTATCCTCTCCTTCACCTTCTAGCTCAGACAGCTGAGCCCAGCAAGAGCCCAGAATGTCAACCCTGACACCCCATGACCTTTCACCCCTCAGCGACCTCTCACACACTGAGGTCTGGATGACTTCCTTTCTCTCAAGAAGTTAACAGCGTTTGACCTCTAAAACGCTCCCCTTAGTGGGTTCAAACCCATAACAGAACCGTAGAGAAAGAGAGGGGAGGGAAACAAGAGAAAAGAGGCCTAGCCAGCTGGAGTATACTAGTCAGATGATGGAGTATACCAGTTCTCTCTCTCTCTCTCTACAGAAACAGGTAATTGGAATGAGTGAGTGAGACACCAGTGGTTCTGCAGCAAAACTAGACATAAGGACATAAACATGACCCAGATTCACTACCACCACTGACATGCTACTAGACCAGAGACAAGTTTAGTTGTAGCGGTTGTAGTTTTGATAATAACACGGCAGCCAGTCAGACAATAACACAGACAATCACAGACTATTAGACTACCATCACAGACGAAAACATGTTATAAAACCAGAGACAATGAGACATAAGCAGGATGGTTTCGCTAAGTCTTGGGCTAATAACATGGCAGCCAGTCAGACAATAACACGGACAATCACAGACGCAACGAACAGTCAGTGATAAGATACAGTAGGAATTCCCACCGTCAGTAACTCACCAACGAAGAGATACAGTAACGTAACTTCAGGATAACATTATATTCGCCATATCAAGCACATTACTCTACTCCCCTGATTTCCATGGCTCGATAAAACACAGACCAGAGTGTATGTGTGTCAGTCTCTGTGCCAGTATGTTAGATTTCTGCTAATCCAATAGTTCTCTCAAATAATTCAAGGAAATAGACGGCTGATTAAGCGTTGGCGCTGTTGTGCCGGGTTTGTGAGAAGGGCTGCCAGAAACCTTTTACTCCCAATGGCCCAGTATATTGGCTTACTCTGGCACCTGGCACAAACACAGACTACACCTCCAACCTGGGCTGTGTTCAGTAGGACCAAATGTGATAAAACGGTTTGAATTGGAGAAGGACAATGAGCGTTATAATTGGGCAATTTCAGATAGTTGCTCTTCCATTTCAAAACATTTTATCCTGTTTGGTACTACTGATCACAACCCAGAACATGTCTAAAAAGAGAGCTCTCTCCTGATTGGGTACAGATTTGTTGGTTGTTATTGGGTGCATGTGCTTCCTGGTGCATTGTGATTGGACTTACCAGGTTGGATGCAGACGCCTCAGCGAATGACAGTCCTCTGGGGATGACGAGGATGTGGTCCTGCTCTTTGCTGACTCGGACCTGGACACAACAACAACACCTTGTTATGACCTTGAAAGTTCACAGTGCTGCTGCTAACACAAGCAAAACGTTAGGAACCTGATGCTCAAACACACTGCTCCGAAACAAAAAGATGGGCACACAGTTCTATGTGTCTTCAAAACATATCCTGAAGGTAGTGCTCAAAACACAGTTCTACAGAATAGGTTTATGAGGAGTTATGACAAGGTTATGCCTGAGGTTATGGCAAGGTTACTGCAAGGTTTTTTCTAACTGTGATGTAGGAGCTGGAGAAGTGTGCCCAGCTGAAGAGGTTATAATAAGGTTTTTATGAGGTTTTTACGTGATTATCTAAAAGGTTGTCTTACTGTGATGTAGGAGCTGGAGAAGTGTGCCCAGCTGAAGAGGTTATAATAAGGTTTTTATGAGGTTTTTACGTGATTATCTAAATGGTTGTCTTACTGTGATGTAGGAGCTGGCAAAGTGTGCCCAGCTGAAGAGGTCCACCAGTCTGTAGAGGCTGGCCAGCTTGCAGCGTGTCTGTTTCTCCCCCTTCACCAAAGTGGTAGACTCCACTCCATACATGTCGTTGATGGGAGTGACCATTCCAAGGCCTGGAGAGGGGGTGAGCAGAGAAAGGAAAGCAGAGAGGGTTAAAAAATATATTTTTTTTATTTTTGTTCTTTATTATTGTTGAGTGTGGGGATTGATCGCTCTCTTGTTCTCTGTATGATTATTAATATGAATAATGACATCAATAACAATCCATACTCACAGCCTGCATATTTGATTACCTGCGGCCTGGGAATAGAGACAGACCATGCTCTCTCCATTCTAAGCACTAAGCACATCAACTGTTCCACCAGGAAACCAATTATATCATTCAATACATATTTTATTTAGAGAGACAAGATACTAAACAGATTTCAGATAATAACTATCTGAGACAGAGATAGAATACACCTGGGGTCGTCTCGTCTAACCAACTTATTTACTCTAGACTTCTCTACACTGGACAGTGGATACAAATAGCAACAAGCCATCCTTTGACACTGGCAATGTTATCAAATATAATTACATGTAGTTACAGTAAATGTAAAATAATTAAATAACCCTACTTCACATATTTATTAAGTAATACTGTAAATAATACTTGACAAATTACAGAAATTCCATAACGGCCCGCTGGTTGCTGAGCTTAGTGATGTTATTATGTGGACATATTATGGGATATATGAGGTATAACTGGGGACTCTATATTAAAGTGGTCGTCGTGGTAACTCATCATTAGTTCCACATTCGGAGGTCTGTAATTGCATGATTGTAAACAGAATGGACTAAACAGGGGATGAAAACGGAGTTGGGCGTTGCCTGGGTGACGCCCACTTGTGGAGACAATTTACTGAGGGGACAGGACGTACCATTACTATTTATTGAGGGGACAGGACGTACCACTACTATTTACTGAGGGAACAGTACGTACTACTACTATTTACTGAGGGGACAGGACGTACCACTACTATTTACTGAGGGGACAGGACGTACCACTACTATTTACTGAGGGGACAGGACAGACCATTACTATTTACTGAGGGGACAGTACGTACCACTACTATTTACTGAGGGGACAGGACGTACCACTACTATTTACTGAGGGGACAGGACGTACCACTACTACTCACTGAGGGGGGTTACGGGCAGTACCAACACTACTACTCATTGAGGGGGGGGTTACGGGCCATACCAACAACACTACTCGCTGAGGGGGGTTACGGTTTGTACAACCACTACTACTTACTGAGGGAGGTTACGGGCTGTACCAACACTACTACTTCCTGAGAGGGGTTACAGGCCGTAACATTACTAATTACTGAGGAGGGTTACGGGCCGTACCAACACTACTACTCACTGAGGGGAGTTACGGGCCGTACCACTACTCCTTACTGAGGGGGATTACGGGGCGTACCAACATTACTACTTACTGAAGGGTGTTACAGGCCGTACCAACACTACTACTTACTGAGGGGTGAGGTGCTGAAGCCAGCCACGGATGAAGACATGAAGAAGTCAGCGATCTGTCTGAGGGCCAGGAGACCAGTGGGGTTGTTACCTTTCTTCTTCTGATCCTCAATCAGCCCCTCCAACTCATCTTTAAAGGCCTGGAGACAGAGAGAGACAGAGACAGAGACAGAGACAGAGAGACAGAGAGAGAGAGAGACAGAGAGAGAGAGAGAGAGAGAGAGAGAGAGAGAGAGAGAGAGAGAGAGAGAGAGAGAGAGAGAGAGAGAGAGAGAGACAGAGACAGAGACAGAGAGACAGAGACAGAGACAGAGACACAGAGAGAGACAGAGAGAGAGAGAGAGAGAGAGAGAAAAGGGAGAGAGAGACAGAGAGACAGAGAGAAAAGAGAGAGAGAGAAAGAGAGACAGAGAGAAAAGAGAGAGAGAAAAGAGAGAGAGAGAGAAAAGAGAGAGAGAGAAAAGAGAAAAGAGAGAGAGAGAGAGAGAGAGAGAGAGAGAGAGAATTGAAAATGAAGAAGAGAGAAACATTAATCCCAGATTAGACTGGAGGTCCTTGGGTGTCACTCTCTCAGTAAGTCTGACTGGTCTAGACTGGTTGGCTGGCTGGTTGGCTGGCTGGCCAGGGACAGAGAAGTCTATCCACGTCCTCAAGTCCCCCTGCACTACTTCCAGCAGTACTGATACATACACACTACTACACACTTCCATTCTGTCTCTTTTTATCTTCCTCTCCTCTTTCTCTGTGCTCCTCCCTTCCTGACTGTCCCTCTGTCCCTTCCTGACTGTCCCTCCCTGACTGTCCCTGGCCAGCCAGCCAGTCTAGACCAGTCAGTCAGTCAGACCAGTTAGTCAGTCTGAGCCCCTGTGCTGCTCTCAAAACACTGCCACAACTGGAACTGGGACTGGGACAGGTAGAGCTGAGGATCAAGGAAGCCGAGGCGAGTCACACACAAACACACCGCCCACACACTGTTCAACAGCAGGGCTTAGATTCACCACGGTGTTGACTATATTTAACATCATGATTCATCAAATTATGCCCAGCACAAGAGCGAATAACTTTGATATCCCATTACATCTCATTATCTCTTTATAAAAACGACACTATAATTTGAGAGATAAACTGATTACAATAGCAGGGCAATGAAAGGGGTCACATACAACATTATTAAATAATATAAACCATGAAACACATACATCAGAAAAATCCCTATTATTATATAATATAAACTATAAAAAGAGATCAAAAGCCAATAAACTGAATTGCAATAAACAAGTAATAGCTTGTTTATTGAAAGACTGTATAGTATGACTAACTGGCAACGGGATGGGCCACCATGTTGGAGAGGAACCGTTGTTCCGTTACTTAGTGACCTGGGTCATCTCTTATAAACGTCTTACAGAGCAAGATTCAGAGAGGGGGAAGAAATAGTGCAATGACTTCCTAAATAGGAACACATACAATATTAATGTTTTTATGTCTCTGCTCGGAATCACACACACACACACACACACACACACACACACACACACACACACACACTTGCATAAGAGTAGTCAACTCCACAACAACCTGGGTATAGATAGAGCCATTTCAGTCTCACCCTAAACACAAAACATCTCTGACAGTCTACTCTTCTCTAACCCCCCCGCCGGCTGGCCCCATGGGACAGTCCATTATTGTTTGCGGATGGGATCGGGTCGATTCATTTCTCCCCTTGTGGGGGTGGTATTGTAAAATCTCTACAGCATCCCCTGGGAACACAGAACAGAAACAGAGCCAGTAGAACTGAGGGGTTCTGAGTCGGGGCCAAACATTCCGCTGTCGCTCAGGTCCTGTTGCCATAGTGACGGTTTTGGCTAGGTCTGGTAGCTGCACTGCAGTGGTGCGGATGTGGATAGGGTGTCTGCTGGGCTGGGGTTTGTTCTGGATTTTTCTATTATACTGTCGACTGTGCTGTTAAACAGGCTGCAGTGAAAAGACTTGTCATAAACTCCATACCGCTCCCATGGTTCTATTTATCAGGCCTGGGGGGGGATGCTGTTTGCGGAACTTGATTACAACAGCCTTTATTACTTCTGAGTCTGCATCAGTCTTAATAGTATTTTGCTGGAAAAGGCCTGCATGTGCGTATGAACACACACACGCACGAACACACACACCTACACTGTGGCAGGCATTTGCAGTGTGTAAGCTTGTGATGTGTTCAAAGCCAGATTATAACGCTGAGCAGCAGGGATGTCATCCCCATCATCTTCATCTAACAGATTAAAGTGGATGTGATCATACATTTTCCAACCCTCTAATCCTCTGCAGAGAGACAAAAATAAAACACTGCTACAGCTCATGGAAGAGCATGTTATCTAGCTGCTGTGTGTGTGTGTGTGTGTGTGTGTGTGTGTGTGTTTAAACTCCCGAGGCAACCCTGTGCCACAATACTGTCCTAACATTGAGTTGAAACAAACAGCCTATGGTTGGTGGCTGACAGGTGAGACTGTTGGGATGCAGCTGTACCCTGTAGCGTGGGAAAGGACAACCAACACTTTATGGCTAGACTGTAGCTGGGTTTGCTATCGAGCGTGTTCACACTTGTAGTGTGTGTGATGTTTGGTGATGAAAGGGTTTTATGACGCCACTGACAGTTTTAATGACGCCACTACCTCATCCAGACACAATATTGTACAATAAATACTCACAGTTAAGGAGACACACACACACCATGGTCCAAGTGAATCATAGCATACCCTGTAATTACAACTAGACACACTCCAATAGCCTTGCTAGTGTAGTTAGGACAATGCTACTCTTTCATGTGGACTGTGTTGCAAGGTGAGTGAGTGAGTGAGTGAGTGAGTGAGTGAGTGAGTGAGTGAGTGAGTGAGAGAGAGAGAGAGAGAGAGTCGGAGCAAGTGCCAGCCAATCAATGCTATTGATGTGTGCGTCAGTAAAAATCGGGCCCCCATCCCAGCTGCAACGCTGCCTGCAGGGAGGAACTGTCTGGCAGACCGATAGCGATACATCCCAGCTGCAACGCTGCCTGCAGGGAGGAACTGTCTGGCAGACCGATAGCGATACATCCCAGCTGCAACGCTGCCTGCAGGGAGGAACTGTCTGGCAGACCGATAGCGATACATCCCAGCTGCAACGCTGCCTGCAGGGAGGAACTGTCTGGCAGACCGATAGCGATACATCCCAGCTGCAACGCTGCCTGCAGGGAGGAACTGTCTGGCAGACCGATAGCGATACATCCCAGCTGCAACGCTGCCTGCAGGGAGGAACTGTCTGGCAGACCGATAGCGATACATCCCAGCTGCAACGCTGCCTGCAGGGAGGAACTGTCTGGCAGACCAATAGCGATACATCCCAGCTGCAACGCTGCCTGCAGGGAGGAACTGTCTGGCAGACCGATAGCGATACATCCCAGCTGCAACGCTGCCTGCAGGGAGGAACTGTCTGGCAGACCGATAGCGATACATCCCAGCTGCAACGCTGCCTGCAGGGAGGAACTGTCTGGCAGACCGATAGCGATACATCCCAGCTGCAACGCTGCCTGCAGGGAGGAACTGTCTGGCAGACCGATAGCGATACATCCCAGCTGCAACGCTGCCTGCAGGGAGGAACTGTCTGGCAGACCGATAGCGATACATCCCAGCTGCAACGCTGCCTGCAGGGAGGAACTGTCTGGCAGACCGATAGCGATACATCCCAGCTGCAACGCTGCCTGCAGGGAGGAACTGTCTGGCAGACCGATAGCGATACATCCCAGCTGCAACGCTGCCTGCAGGGAGGAACTGTCTGGCAGACCGATAGCGATACATCCCAGCTGCAACGCTGCCTGCAGGGAGGAACTGTCTGGCAGACCGATAGCGATACATCCCAGCTGCAACGCTGCCTGCAGGGAGGAATTGTCTGGCAGACCAATAGCGATACATCCCAGCTGCAACGCTGCCTGCAGGGAGGAACTGTCTGGCAGACCAATAGCGATACATCCCAGCTGCAACGCTGCCTGCAGGGAGGAACTGTCTGGCAGACCGATAGCGATACATCCCAGCTGCAACGCTGCCTGCAGGGAGGAACTGTCTGGCAGACCGATAGCGATACTCCCAGCTGCAACGCTGCCTGCAGGGAGGAACTGTCTGGCAGACCGATAGCGATACATCCCAGCTGCAACGCTGCCTGCAGGGAGGAACTGTCTGGCAGACCGATAGCGATACATCCCAGCTGCAACGCTGCCTGCAGGGAGGAACTGTCTGGCAGACCGATAGCGATACATCCCAGCTGCAACGCTGCCTGCAGGGAGGAACTGTCTGGCAGACCGATAGCGATACATCCCAGCTGCAACGCTGCCTGCAGGGAGGAACTGTCTGGCAGACCGATAGCGATACATCCCAGCTGCAACGCTGCCTGCAGGGAGGAACTGTCTGGCAGACCGATAGCGATACATCCCAGCTGCAACGCTGCCTGCAGGGAGGAACTGTCTGGCAGACCGATAGCGATACATCCCAGCTGCAACGCTGCCTGCAGGGAGGAACTGTCTGGCAGACCGATAGCGATACATCCCAGCTGCAACGCTGCCTGCAGGGAGGAACTGTCTGGCAGACCAATAGCGATACATCCCAGCTGCAACGCTGCCTGCAGGGAGGAACTGTCTGGCAGACCAATAGCGATACATCCCAGCTGCAACGCTGCCTGCAGGGAGGAACTGTCTGGCAGACCAATAGCGATACATCCCAGCTGCAACGCTGCCTGCAGGGAGGAACTGTCTGGCAGACCAATAGGATACATCCCAGCTGCAACGCTGCCTGCAGGGAGGAACTGTCTGGCAGACCAATAGGATACATCCCAGCTGCAACGCTGCCTGCAGGGAGGAACTGTCTGGCAGACCAATAGGATACATCCCAGCTGCAACGCTGCCTGCAGGGAGGAACTGTCTGGCAGACCAATAGGATACATCCCAGCTGCAACGCTGCCTGCAGGGAGGAACTGTCTGGCAGACCAATAGGATACATCCCAGCTGCAACGCTGCCTGCAGGGAGGAACTGTCTGGCAGACCGATAGCGATACATCCCAGCTGCAACGCTGCCTGCAGGGAGGAACTGTCTGGCAGACCGATAGCGATACATCCCAGCTGCAACGCTGCCTGCAGGGAGGAACTGTCTGGCAGACCGATAGCGATACATCCCAGCTGCAACGCTGCCTGCAGGGAGGAACTGTCTGGCAGACCGATAGCGATACATCCCAGCTGCAACGCTGCCTGCAGGGAGGAACTGTCTGGCAGACCGATAGCGATACATCCCAGCTGCAACGCTGCCTGCAGGGAGGAACTGTCTGGCAGACCGATAGCGATACATCCCAGCTGCAACGCTGCCTGCAGGGAGGAACTGTCTGGCAGACCAATAGCAATACATCCCAGCTGCAACGCTGCCTGCAGGGAGGAACTGTCTGGCAGACCAATAGCGATACATCCCAGCTGCAACGCTGCCTGCAGGGAGGAACTGTCTGGCAGACCAATAGCGATACATCCCAGCTGCAACGCTGCCTGCAGGGAGGAACTGTCTGGCAGACCGATAGCGATACATCCCAGCTGCAACGCTGCCTGCAGGGAGGAACTGTCTGGCAGACCAATAGCGATACATCCCAGCTGCAACGCTGCCTGCAGGGAGGAACTGTCTGGCAGACCGATAGCGATACATCCCAGCTGCAACGCTGCCTGCAGGGAGGAACTGTCTGGCAGACCGATAGCGATACATCCCAGCTGCAACGCTGCCTGCAGGGAGGAACTGTCTGGCAGACCAATAGCGATACATCCCAGCTGCAACGCTGCCTGCAGGGAGGAACTGTCTGGCAGACCAATAGCGATACATCCCAGCTGCAACGCTGCCTGCAGGGAGGAACTGTCTGGCAGACCAATAGCGATACATCCCAGCTGCAACGCTGCCTGCAGGGAGGAACTGTCTGGCAGACCAATAGCGATACATCCCAGCTGCAACGCTGCCTGCAGGGAGGAACTGTCTGGCAGACCGATAGCGATACATCCCAGCTGCAACGCTGCCTGCAGGGAGGAACTGTCTGGCAGACCGATAGCGATACATCCCAGCTGCGTCCCAAATGGCACATTATTCCCTATATAGTGCACTACTTTCGACCTGTGCTTTCATCCCTGGGGTTAACCCTTTGAGTCTGTACTGCCTAGCTTAACATCGGTTAGATATCATCCTGAATGAGCAGCTGAAATATCTGTCTCTCGCTCTCTCCGTATCACTCTTTCACTTCTCTCTGTATCGCTCTCTCTCTATTGTTCTCTCTGTTTATCACTCTCTCCGTCTCTCTCTACTTCTCAGTCTCTCATTGAAAGGTAATGTAAAAGTCAGCACAAAAGCTATCTAAGCAATATTGCCTTGTAACCTAAATGCTCAAGCAAAAACTAGCTAGGCAACGTTGAGATAACGTAAATGCCAAACCAAAAGAGAGCTAAAATACTTTGCTTTATATCCTAAATGCCAAACTAAATGGGATAGTCTCTCAGAAAATCTTCCAGAGAAGCTTCCAGTTTGGAGTTTCAAAGGTTCCTCTGAGAATACGCATGCTAATGTTCTTTAGAATGAGATGTTAAAAGTTAGAAAGAGAACAACAACAACAGAAAGAAAGCTTGGATGAAACACTTCCTCTCCTCTCACAGGGGTTTAGAGTCAGGGAGGCTCCATCAATTATCCAGTCTGCTTCCTTCTCCCAAACCGCAGTAACAGTGAATATACACAACCCAACTGCACACACACACACACACACACACACACACACACACACACACACACACACACACACACACACACACACACACACACACACAGCTTCCCTAATTGCCGCATCGCATCACTAAATCACTCAGACTAAGTGATCTTTGCGGTGCTCCACCGACCAAGACGTGTGTGTGTCCCTGGCTAGAAATAGCAGCAGCATGTGGAAGTGGACGCCAAATTAAATTCTTTCTAACGACTCAATCTTATAGATCAGATGGTTTTACTAATATCTGATTGGTTGAGATGGGTCACGTTTATAGATTCATAGTCTAGTTCCCATGCAGCCATGCAGCACTATATAGAGAATAGAGTGTCATTTCAGACGCAGTCCATGACTCCATAGGAACTAGTGTGACTGGGAGGAAATGAGGCCACATGGGATACAAGTGCACAGTTATTCCCTCTATTTTATTCATTGTTATATGGCCAGGAGTTTTTCCTCACTACGTGATCTATCCAGGAGAGAAAAACTTGGGTCCTATAGACCAGTTTACCTGGTGATGTGACATGGTCAGGGAGAACTCTGGGTCCTACTTACAGGACTCTGTAGGATCTGTGACTCCCTCCCTCCTACTTACAGGACTCTGTAGTATCTGTGACTTCCTCCCTCCCTCCCTCCCACTTACAGGACTCTGTAGTATCTGTGACTCCTTCCTTCCCTCCCTTCCTCCCACTTACAGGACACTGTAGTATCTGTGACTCCCTCCCTCCCTCCCTCCCTCCCACTTACAGGACTCTGTAGTATCTGTGTGACTCTCTTCTTCTGTTCCATCATATTGAAGTCCTGTCTGAGGTCAGGTGACATGTTCCTCTCTCTCAGGTACTCGGGGTCGTTGGGGTCGATGCGGTCAAAGTATCGTTCCTTAGGACCACCGGGTCCTCCGCTGGGCGGGGGAGGGGTGGTCACCACGGCGTGATGGCCTCCTGTGTTCATACCTGCTTCCTACGCTGCTCTAATCAAGCTCTGCTTCTCACCTGTAACGAGAGAGAGGGAGAGAGAGAGAAAGAGGTTTAGAATAGAGATCTGACAGTTTGAGTTGCATCATGTACCAGCAAAGTTGCTTGAGATATTGTCACTTGCAACCTGCAACTGCAACAGTAATTGTGTCCAAATTGCTTCGTGTGACAGCGGTTTTACACTCAACTAAACTAAAAGACACAATGGAAATAGGAGAGCTATGTTAAAAAAAAACAAGTCCAGAACATGTAGTTCCCAACTTCCCATTTAGTGGTAGAAAGGTTTATTATCCCAAAGGGAACATTTATTTTGTATTAGTCTCATTTGGGAAAACAACAGTTTTGCTAACTAAGTCGTGTTGCAAACTACTATTGAGCCCAGACGCAGAGCCCCAAGTTATGAATACATACAACCTAAGTCTATTCCTGTTAGCAACAACTGTTCCAACTAAACATAATCCAAACTAAGCAGGAACCATTGGCTTTTTCTAAACCAAACTAAAGACAAACAGACAAGTCAAAGAGGACTATTACTGCAGAATAGCAGACGGACGGAGAGGAAACCACTCCAAGCAGGAAGAGGATACCCATCCTATCAGGTCGTCTGCTGTGTGAAACGCTGCTCTCTGATTGGTCAACGCTCTGACGCAACAACAGTAATCAGGACCCGCTCTGACAATGGCCAGATTCTGGTTTCTATCATAAAAACACACACACACACACACACACACACACACACACACACACACACAGGCTGTCATCGACATGATAGGTGCTCCAGAGGGGGAAAGAAAGACAAACAAAGCGAAAGAGAGAGAGACAAGACTGGGTTAGTGATTACATTTCCCCATGACAACACACAACAGTACGTCATGTGTTATTGACTATCCTGAACCACTTGTTGCCATGCCAAGAGAGCACAACAGTGTGCCATGGATTTAAGGGCTGTATGAATTGAAAAGATCAAATCGAATGAACCATTTACTTTTTTTAAGCCAAACTAGTGACAAACAGACAAGTCAAAGAGGACTATCACTGGAGAAATAAGTTTATACCTCTGAACAGCAACCATAAATAAAGGTTTGCGGTGTGGCTGTGATGGTTAAAGGCGTCCGCATGCTTTTGTTCGGCTGGCGTCTAGCCGAGTCGGCCACATACTCCCTTAAAAAACGGCAATAGTGATGCCATAAATGTTGACGTTTTTGCCAAGAAGATCTTAGTCGAGCAATTTTACATCTGACTAAGACGTTTGGTGCAGCGTTTCTCTTCGGCTTGGCTCAAGAAAAATAGTTGTGTGCACGAACTTCTGAAAAAACTCTTGCCGAAGACCAAAACCAACAAAAAGTTGTCATAATATACGCACAAACTCTTCCGGATGGGAAGCATGTGGACGCCTTTAGGTTAAGTCTTGGCGTATTAGAGATGGGAGGGGCCGAGAGCAGGCTGGGCTCAACCAGATGGCTTGTGGTTTCCACCCAACAGAGAGCGAGAGAGAGAGACACTTCTACAGCTGGGATTGTTTTTAAATCATTCCAGTCACATGACCGCAGGCCACTTAAGAGGGTTACCTAGCAGCGGAGAAAGAGAGAGATCTAATGTACCTGCCGTATTTCTCTCTCTTTCTTTCTCTCCCTTTCTTTATTTTCTCCCTCTCTCTTTCCCTCTATTTTTGCCCAAGTCTCTCCCCGGCTGTGGATTTGATATGGGGAACGAGGGAGGGAGGGAGGTTATTTCCTTTGCTGCTCTCCATTGCTAAGCTGCTCCTTCAGGTCCAATGGAACTTAACTAGATGTTTCAGATTAAGAGCCACAACGCACATCTCTAGGCTAGCCTGTAGTCTGGACCCGACACAGTGCGTGTTTCAATGGGACACTGCATAGACTCAGAGCTGGTGTGCATGGTGGGAACTTAAGCCACCTGCAAGTTCCTCTCTGTCTTGTAAGGGACAGCTATAATAGTTTACAGTAGTAATAGTAGTAGTAGCACTTTCCATACATTTCCCTCAAAGCGCTAATATACAAAGTACCAGTCTGTCTGTATGTACATTACATGTTTGAGACAAACTTCAGTAGGTATATCATATGGATACATAGTAGCAGTCAGTTAGTATATAAAACATACTATTGAAAGACGACATAGATTCAAAGCCAATGTAGTGACAGGTTGTTTGATAGTCTGACCAAATAGGCCATCGCCGTGACACTGGAGACAAGTGCATGCTGGACATTCCCGATGCCATGCCCAGCTGACCAATGAGCTGACACCTGTGACCCTGAGAGGGGAAGGGCTTAGGGGGATGACATGAGTTAATGAGTTTATAACATTGTCATGACAACAAGATAGGGCCAATAGTGCATTCTACAGCAGGGTTTCCCATACTACACTTTAAATAGAAGGCTATTACTATGAGCAGGGACCAATACTATTTTCTGACACGTGACCGACCTATGGATTCACAGTTCACAGGTTGTTTCTAGAGTTTAACCTCAGGTCGCCAGGTCAGAATTGAGCAAATAAATGATTCCTACTATAAAAAAGGCTGGGAGGTTGTTCTGAGTCTATAGGGTATTACTAGGACCCTGAGTTGTCCTGAGTCTATAGGGTACTACTAGGACCCTGAGTTGTCCTGAGTCTATAGGGTACTACCAGGAACCTGAGTTGTCCTGAGTCTATAGGGTACTACTAGGACCCTGAGTTGTCCTGAGTCTATAGGGTACTACTAGGACCCTGAGTTGTCCTGAGTCTATAGGGTACTACTAGGACTCTGAGTTGTCCTGAGTCTATAGGGTACTACTAGGACCCTGAGTTGTCCTGAGGCTATAGGGTACTACTAGGACCCTGAGTTGTCCTGAGTCTATAGGGTACTACTAGGACCCTGAGTTGTCCTGAGTCTATAGGGTATTACTAGGACCCTGAGTTGTCCTGAGTCTATTGGGTATTACTAGGGCCCTGAGTCTATAGGGTATTACTAGGGCCCTGAGTCTATAGGGTATTACTAGGGCCCTGAGTTGTCCTGAGTCTATTGGGTATTACTAGGGCCCTGAGTCTATAGGGTATTACTAGGGCCCTGAGTCTATAGGGTATTACTAGGGCCCTGAGTCTATAGGGTATTACTTGGGCCCTGAGTCTATAGGGTATTACTAGGGCCCTGAGTCTATAGGGTATTACTAGGGCCCTGAGTCTATAGGGTATTACTAGGGCCCTGAGTCTATAGGGTATTACTAGGGCCCTGAGTCTATAGGGTATTACTAGGGCCCTGAGTCTATAGGGTATTACTAGGGCCCTGAGTCTATAGGGTATTACTAGGGCCCTGAGTCTATAGGGTATTACTAGGGCCCTGAGTCTATAGGTATAACTAGGGCCCTGAGATTTGCCCAGTCCTGTGTAATGTAAGACTACAGTATATGAGACACACTACAAGTGAGGTCTATGAGTATAAACTGTATGTCATCTAGTATGGGACATATAGGAAGGTCAACATTGCATCACTTCTTGATATCAAGCCACTGCACCACTTTGACTCGAGCAGACCTGACTCTCTTTATCAGCTGAATCATCAGACATAAGTCTCTCCCTCTCCCTCTCTCTCTCTGCCCCCCTCTCCCTCTCCCTCCCGCCCTCCCTCCCCCAGGCCATGCTCTGGTTTATTGAATGAAAATGCTGAGGGCAGACAGGCTAGGCAGCAGCCAACTATAAAGACACAGAGAGAAAAGGCCAACCAGTGAAGAAAGTATTTCACTTTTGTTTATTTTCTATTTCACTTGCCTTGACAATGTAAACATATGTTTCCATGCCAATAAAGCCCTTACATTGATTTGAATTGAACAGAGAGAGCGAGAGCAGAGGCAGCAGCCAAATAACCTACAGTATATAGAAACAGGCCTTACACTGTAGGAAACAGCTATCAGTGAATTGATAGGGACCTGATGATCGGGAGAAACTGATCAAAACAAAAGAGATAGAGATGGAAAAGGAGAGAGAGAGACAGTATGAGATCCTGAGAGTGAGAGAGAGAGAGAGAGAGAGAGAGAGAGAGAGAGAGAGAGAGAGAGAGAGAGAGAGAGAGAGAGAGAGAGAGAGAGAGAGAGAGAGAGAGAGAGAGCATGATGAACGTGAGAACGAGAGAGGAATTGCTGGATGAGTGCAATCCTCTGGGGTCAATCTCTAACAGCTGCAGAGTTTCCAAAATAAAGTTGCACACCCCCTCACCCCCCTGTGTTGACAACACAAGACTCCCCCTCTGCTACGTACGCAAGTCCCCAGTGTGTATGGAATAACCGCACAACCACAGTAGAACTAGCTACACACACACCAACACACACCTCTTTCACCAGGTATCCCCAATGTGTACGGAACATCTACACAACCACAGTAGAAGTAGCACACACACACACACACACACACACACACACACACGCACACTTCCATC
Source organism: Thymallus thymallus (assembly GCA_023634145.1). Classification (NCBI taxonomy): domain Eukaryota; kingdom Metazoa; phylum Chordata; class Actinopteri; order Salmoniformes; family Salmonidae; genus Thymallus; species Thymallus thymallus. The sequence goes on along the minus strand of CM042394.1, from coordinate 4,309,586 downwards.
AGTGCTTATAACACAAGGCTCCCTGTAAAACCCCAACACAACCACAGACCCAGATAAACACAGAGGACAGCAGTATCCCTGCTCAGTATCCAGTCACAAGATGCCCGGTTCCCAGATAAACACAGAGGACAGCAGTATCCCTGCTCAGTATCCAGTCACAAGATGCCCAGTTCCCAGATAAACACAGAGGACAGCAGTATCCCTGCTCAGTACCCAGTCACAAGATGCCCGGTTCCCAGATAAACACAGAGGACAGCAGTATCCCTGCTCAGTACCCAGTCACAAGATGCCCGGTTCCCAGATAAACACAGAGGACAGCAGTATCCCTGCTCAGTACCCAGTCACAAGATGCCCGGTTCCCAGAGCGTTCCCTCCTGCGCCCTCAATGTTCCTTTTGTCCTCTTCCTAACATTCGCGTTACTCTGGTTTTTAGTTTTGGAACCAGAGTTAAGGGGTGAGAGGTCAAAAGTGAGTGGTCAGAGTTCACACAAATTAGGAGAAGAAAAAAAAACACTGACTCTGTTGACAGACAACAAAGTTTCTGTCAGATCAAATTGAATTGGTCAACTGAATAAAGAAATAAAAAATCTACTCAGCATACCATGCTGACTGCAAAATACCGGTTTGACTTGACCGCAAAATACCGGTTTGACTTTTGCAAAATACCGTTTTGGCTCAAGAGACTCCTTAAAGAGCACAGTAACAGCAATCTCTGACCTATTGACCTCTCAACCTTTAGCATACTGCTCCGCTGCCGGCTACATACCCTTCCACGCTTCAGACATAATGTGTTGCTATGTGGAGGAGAGTGTGCTCTGAGGAAAGGTCAATGCTTTGACTGAAACAAAAGCTTAGCCAAGAAGTCAGAATAAATCACAAAATGTGCATAGTGGTATTTACCGGTGTGCAGAGGCTCTCTTCATTACTCCAGTTACCTCACCTCATGCCAGGATGACATTTAGCCTTGGACTAACTCCAGCAGCGAGGACAGATACGTACTGTACTACAAACCTTACCCCATCTCTCCCTCTCTCTCTATCTCTCTCTCCCTCCCTCCCTCCCTGCCTGCCTGCCTGCCTGCCTGCCTGCCTGCTGGATTCTTCAAAGCAATCTCTGCCTCTTTTAGCCATCACCCCCGTTAATAGGAAAAGGCTTTAGGGTCGCGTTACCGACCGACCGTATGGAAACAATACCAGGAAACAATCCCACACTCTAACTATAGTTGGCCACCTACTGTGCTGCGTGGCCCTACACATTGTAGGTGGGCGGGGTGTGTGTGCTTTCCAAATAAACACAGTGAGGATACAAAACACACTGACTAATCTATGAGTGAAAGCATAACATTGTAAACAACATATTGTACATGATCTATAACATGTCTGGTGTGACGTTAAGTTATGTAGGCTGGCTAGGTTGCTCAGTCTTCACCGTGGACGCCAGGAATTCCCCCTCAAACTGGCAGTTGAGCGTCAGCTTGAGATCGCGATCACAGTTCAGTCAATTAATTTAGTTGCAGTAGGGCTACTGACAGTTAACAACATACACAAAGAAACAGGCTTCAGCTAACTGACCTTGTAGTTTAGTGCTCAAATAGATTTCACATTCAATCCAATTTAAAAACTTGATTCAGTAGGACTAATCAAGTCAGTGGTACACACACACACACAAAGAAACACGCTCAGCTAACTGACCTTATTGTGTCCCTTGTACTCAGTCAGTGAATCTGATCGAACCTGGAATAGAAACGCCGGTCAAAACACATCTCTACTTCCTCGCATCGCTTACAAATCCCAGAGTAGATCCAAGAGGACGCGACAGAAAATAACAGAAAGAGAGGGAAAGAAAAACCAGTCTGTTGACTTCTTCTTCGTCTGCCTTCTCCAGTAGATCCTTTATGTTGGTCCAGGACCAAACCAACACATGAAACGCCAGAAGATAACAGATTCCACTGTAACACACACACTCGACTCTCTCGCTGCTTCGGCTGCTCTGACCGCAGCAAAGATTTCAACAGCTGTGAGTGTGTGTGTGTGTGGGTGTGTTTGTGTGAAAAGGAGCTAAAGGAACCACGTGATAGGCTTAATCCTCTGCCCACTGAGAAAACACACACTGCAGTCTGACCAATCAGGGTCCGGCTGTCACACACTGGCCCCTCCCTTCTCTCTTTCCCTCTCTCCTGCGCTTATGCTAACTCTTCCTTTCTCGGTCTCTCTCTAATTCTATCCCTCTCTTTTTATTTTCTCTCTCCCTCTCCTCCGCTCTCGCAGCAGAATTAAAGGTCAGTGTTTATGTGGTTATAGCTGGCTGGTCACGACACGATCCCCATACAGTCAGTCTGGAAGTATACTGCCAGGTCAGAAATCACCACATACCTTATAGCAACAACATGCTAGCTAACACACCCAACTGTTTCTATTTGACATGTTCTACATTCCTACTGTACTGGAGAAGCAGGCATTGTGCATACATTGGGGTGGTAGCTAGCTAGAGTATTGAGTATACCTAGCTAGAGAAAAATGTGTGTGTGTGTGTGTCTACGTAGGCCTACAGAAGCCCAGCAGTAGAACAGCGTGACCACATCTCTGCAGGCCGCAGCCTAAACAATAGACCTTTATCATCCAGTTTATCAGGTCAAGACTGTAAATAAAACTTGGCTCTTTATCAATGAGGTTTCAGCCTGGTCCTTGGGGACTAACTATTGTGTGTTATTGAGTCTTGTGTCTTTAGCTGAGAGAGGAAATCAAAGGGAAGGTCTTCCTATTGTGCAATACTCCATTACAACATGAGGTTACACATGGAAACATACTTTCCCGGACACACAATAACCATAGTCTTGATAGAAACACTTTCGATGACGAAACACTTTCAATGAAGAATCTCCATTGAACATGCTTTTTAGTCTACAGGCTTAATCTGTGCCCAGGAAACCGGCACAGCAAGAGTAAGCTGATCCTAGATCAGTCTTTGAGTAAGAGTGCGTCTTAGTATGAAGTACTTGCTACGTAAACAGAAGAAGACCCTTTGCTCTGGTCAACCGTACTTTATTAGATTACATAGAGAGCAGACACAAACAGAAGACAATCTGAACGAGTTATACTTGGCTGTGGTGGAGGAGACATCCCTGGCTTTGATCATGGGGACAGTGGTGACTGTGCTGTGGTGGGGGAACTGTGTGTTAGATCGGACAGGGCTGTGTGAAAGATTAGAGGGGGGTGAGGAGAGTGTTAGTGGTGTGTGTGTGTGTGTCTCTCTCAGTAAAAGGGTATTGCAACACCTCTCCCCTATTTGATCTAGATGTGTTGTGTGTATATTGATATGTAGGCTATGTGTGACGTTTTAAATGTATGTAGTTCTGTCTTTCAGCTGTTCTTGTCTATTAATGTTCTGTATTATGTAATGTTTCATGTTTTGTGTGGAACCCAGGAAGAGTAGCTGCTGCTTTCACAACAGCTAATGGGGATCCTAATAAAAGCCCCCCCCCCAAAAAAAAGAATGTGTGTGTGTGTGTTATGCGTGTTAGTGTGTGTGTGTTTGTGATTAGATGCCAGTGAATGTTGGCAGTGTTTGTGATTAAATATTGATGGACACCTCTTCTTCCTCATGATGTAATACTCTGCTCACACAAACTTGCAAGCGTATCATCACTTTACAGGAGGGGAACACGGATGGGCTATCGATCCCACAGATAGCCAAACCATCCAGCCGTTTAGACTTTACACAGACATACACTGATGCAAATCAACAGTGTTCATCCAGCTGCTATCAGCTTTGTCAACCAGCTGTATCCTTCTAGTACTGTGTGATGTCTACATATTGCTGTATATACAGTTGTGGTGTATATCATGTACTGTGTGATGTCTACATATTGCTGTATATACAGTTGTGGTGTATATCATGTACTGTGTGATGTCTACATATTGCTGTATGTACAGTTGTGGTGTATATCATGTATTGTGTGATGTCTACATATTGCTGTATGTACAGTTGTGGTGTATATCATGTATTGTGTGATGTCTACATATTGCTGTATATACAGTTGTGGTGTATATGTACTGTGTGATGTCTACATATTACTGTATATACAGTTGTGGTGTATATGTACTGTGTGATGTCTACATATTACTGTATATACAGTTGTGGTGTATATGTACTGTGTGATGTCTACATATTGCTGTATATACATTTGTGGTGTATATGTATTGTGGGATGTCTACATATTACTGTATATACAGTTGTGGTGTATATGTATTGTGGGATGTCTACATATTACTGTATATACAGTTGTGGTGTATATGTATTGTGGGATGTCTACATATTGCTGTATATACAGTTGTGGTGTATATCATGTATTTATTGTCATGTATTTATTGTCATGTATTTATTGTGTTTTTACTATGTGCTGCTAAATGAATTGAGTAATGTTTACTGTTTATTTTGTATTGTTTATTTAATTTAGTTTATTATCCATTTCACTTGTTTTGGCAACGTAAACATATGTTTCCCATGCCAGTAAAGCCCTTTGAATTGAATTGAGACAGAGACAGAGACAGAGCAGCAACGCCCCTCTATTCAGTAAATCAGATACATTCATGTTCAATACATAGAGAGAAATGTAGCCTAGCTATTATAAGGAATACGATAGTCAATAATGAAGTTGTAATAAAATACACTATTCTGCAAAATACTAAATATAGCCTCAGGACCAACTCAATCAATTCAGCGCATAGGAGGGGCTCTGTCACCCTTCATGCCAACTGACTGAGCGTTTACTGTATAACTCAACAATCTTTAATGCCATCCCCAGCTGGCACCACCAGCCCTGAGTCAGGATCTCTCATCCCCCATCACTCAACAAAACACCGCAACACACATACTGGCTCAATAAAACACAGCATTTAGAAACGACAGCTACTGTTGGTCATTGTCTCTGCTCGTAGTTCACATTACCACAGATAAGGGCTGCTTAGACTGAAATACAGGCCTTCTCACTAAGGGTTAAAGACAAGGAAGAGGCCAAGCAACCATGACTTTGCTCATTATATTCATGAAATACCAGGGAGAAAGGAGAAACCAGCTGAATGAAATTGAGGTAAAACAAAAGATAACAATATGGAGGCGGTTTACTCTCCAAGCAACAGTCTATTGTAAATTCTGTTGATTAATAGGGATATTTTTTTTTATCTTAATCATGTCACAATATTACCAGTTGTAGACACAAATACAATATTTGTATGTTATTATGTTGGATGATGGTATTACGATAAACTAAAGCAAAAGTAACACCAACAATCTCTAAATGGATAGGTAGATGTGAAAATGTCATTTCAGCCTGTGGTGCCTAGACAAAAGTTGATAAATGTTGTATGTTTTGCAATCATACTCCTTCATAGGGTCCCTTTGGATCTGATACTCCCCTTCTGACCCCCTCTCTTGCTGGGTGTTCCATCGTTTGAAGTCAGGAATAGTCAAAATAACAACTGCGCAAATAACAGATTCTCTCTGACCCTGGATGGGTCTCCTCTCTAAACTAAAGCCATTAGAACAGAATGAGTTGTCTTTCCCAAACATTACCAAACCACCCAACTCCTTTGAGGTCTGGTTAAGATCGTCGGCCATATTGTTTTTCCAACAGGATCTCAACATGAGGTCAAGTGTTTTGCATACCTTTCCCTCTGTATCAGCGAGTGAACGACGACGCACCCCCTTCTCCTGTTTCCCAGAAGCGTTTAGATGGGAACGCTGACAGAATGCTGATAAAATGGTAAACGGACACCAGTAGGTACTGTAGGCCTGCCTGGCTTCCTGTGTCTCTGTGTTGTGCTATGGTTTGTTATCATCCGTATAGTGTCATAGGGGTCAATAGGAGGAGGACTAACAGAGATAGTGTTGTGTCAAAGGGGTCAATGGGAGGACTAACTAACAGAGATAGTGTAGTGTCATGGGGGTCAGTAGGAGGACTAACTAACAGAGATAGTGTAGTGTCATGGGGGTCAGTAGGAGGACTAACAGAGATAGTGTAGTGTCATAGGGGTCAATAGGAGGACTAACAAACAGAGATAGTATAGTGTCATAGGGGTCAATAGGAGGACTAACTAACAGAGATAGTGTAGTGTCATAGGGGTCAATAGGAGGACTAACTAACAGAGATAGTGTAGTGTCATAGGGGTCAGTAGGAGGACTAACTAACAGAGATAGTGTAGTGTCATGGGGGTCAGTAGGAGGACTAACTAACAGAGATAGTATAGTGTCATAGGGGTCAGTAGGAGGACTAACTAACAGAGATAGGAGGTTAGGGTTGACAGGTTAAGACCATTACAGGGAGTCGTCACATGAATCCCCTAAAGCTAACAGAGAAAACATATCTGGCAACCAGGCTAGAAACCATCTCCCCCACCTGTAATCTATTAACCTGGACTCTGAATATTGCTACGTTTTACGATCGCTTCTGTACATCCATAAAGTTAAACCATAGAGAAAGATAGCAATATTTAGTTTGGATTCCAGGCTAGCATTCTGTACCTCTACTGACTGAACACAACAGAGCAGTATGTCATCATGACATACTGAGTAGAGAACACACCCCTAAGAGCTGCCAGGCCTGTATTAACACACTACTGAACAGCCTGTCTAGGTTAATACATGTTTCAGGGTAGAGGGTAATGCTGTCAGGGTGTGTGTTTCTAGTCTTATTAGTGGTATGTACCGGATACACATAGTATACACTGTCCAACTAAATGCTTAATTGCAGGTTCCTTCTGGACAATGCAACAACAATAAGAACTAATAAAAGATACAAACATAGATTAAATGTCTCAGTAGAACAGACATGTCAGCATCAGTACAATACAGGAAGACACCATTTATACTACAATATTTACACATGCATCAGGGAAGGATTGGGGGACAAGTGTTTACATTGTGAAGTATTAGCAATACTAAATAAGAGTCTGGTATAAGTGTGTGTTTGTGAGTGTGTGTGTTTTACAGTAATGTCAGGGTAATGTTTAACGCAGGGTGACTACGTTTGGGTTAATTTCCTGGGGCACTTAGTCTGAACAATGCAGTCAGTATCTGTGCAGCTGTGTGTGTTATAACACTAGTAAACACACACACACACACACACACACACACACACACACACACACACACAACAAGGAAGAGGGTGGACTGCCTGCCTCAGTTTCAGGTGGAGAGTCAACAGACTTTCTAGATAGAAGGAGGGAGACAGAGTGGAGAGATAATGGAGAGGGGGAGGGAGACAGAGTGGAGAGATAATGGAGAGGAGGAGGGAGACAGAGTGGAGAGATAATGGAGAGGGGGAGGGAGACAGAGTGGAGAGATAATGGAGAGGGGGAGGGAGACAGAGTGGAGAGATAATGGAGAGGAGGAGGGAGACAGAGTGGAGAGATAATGGAGAGGAGGAGGGAGACAGAGTGGAGAGATAATGGAAAGGGGAAGGGAGACAGAGTGGAGAGATAATGGAGAGGAGGAGGGAGACAGAGTGGAGAGATAATGGAGAGGAGGAGGGAGACAGAGTGGAGAGATAATGGAAAGGGGAAGGGAGACAGAGTGGAGAGATAATGGAGAGGGGGAGGGAGACAGAGTGGAGAGATAATGGAGAGGGGGAGGGAGACAGAGTGGAGAGATAATGGAGAGGAGGAGGGAGACAGAGTGGAGAGATAATGGAAAGGGGAAGGGAGACAGAGTGGAGAGATAATGGAGAGGAGGAGGGAGACAGAGTGGAGAGATAATGGAAAGGGGAAGGGAGACAGAGTGGAGAGATAATGGAGAGGAGGAGGGAGACAGAGTGGAGAGATAATGGAGGAGGAAAAGAAAGAAAAGACAGTGTGATCATGCTGTGTTTACTCAGCGATTGTTACTCCATCTTCTTCCTGTGTTGATCTTGTGTGTGTGTGTGTGTGTGTAAGTGTTTGTTGACGAGAACGAAACAAGGTTTTGGATTGAGTTTAACCATTGAGTTGTAGCCATTCTGTCGTAGTTAACGGGGCCAAGAGATGAGAGGTACTACTCTGGGTCAAGTTGACTAGGTTGATCTTGAACTTGACATGAACCGAGTGTAGTGGAAGTGTAGTGGAAGTGCAGGGGGAGTGCAGGGGAAGTGCAGGGGAAGTGAAGGTGGAGTGCAGGGGGAGTGCAGTGGACAGAGCAATGGAAGACTACCTCTATAATAATGTAGAGCCTACTGTATAAACTATTAAAAAGTGGAACAGGTTACAGTGGAATAAATGATTAATTCAGGCTTAGTCAAATATACACGGGATGTATTCTGACTAGAGCCAATAGTTTTTTTAACACAAAACTGGGCTGTACCCATCATGAATGAACACAGAACTCTGGGCTGTACCCATCATGAATGAACACAGAACTCTGGGCTGTACCCATCATGAATGAACACAGAACTCTGGGCTGTACCCATCATGAATGAACACAGAACTCTGGGCTGTACCCATCATGACTGAACACAGAACTCTGGGCTGTACCCATCATGAATGAACACAGAACTCTGGGCTGTACCCATCATGACTGAACACAGAACTCTGGGCTGTACCCATCATGACTGAACACAGAACTCTGGGCTGTACCCATCATGAATGAATACAGAACTCTGGGCTGTACCCATCATGACTGAACACAGAACTCTGGGCTGTACCCATCATGACTGAACACAGAACTCTGGGCTGTACCCATCATGACTGAACATGAGAATGCCAGCTAAGGTGGGGGCTTCCATCTAAACTCAGTAACATTATTTCAATGAAAGGACTCTTAAGCACTAGATTTTATAGTATATAAAAGGCCAGGTCACGATTCATTACTGTCATGTTGTTACCCGGGGTAACCCTGTCAGCAGCTGTTCATTCATAGTGTATCATTGTACTGTGTTTCTGCTCTGTGTGTTGAGTGTTGGAGCTATCAGCCACGGGTTGATTTCAAACAAAGCACTGGTACCTGGCTGCACCACCACGCTATCAATGGATAGCAATCAAAGCATTCCCTGTGTGTACAACGCGTATCGGTCGGATCTCAACCCGCCCTGTAGGGAGAGTTCTGTGAAGGAAAACACACACACACACACCCATGCACACACACACACACACAAACCGCCCCATTTGATCCCAAATCATACCCATGTTTCCATGGAGATAAACTGTATTTACTCTAACTGACCATGTAATGGGACCAGTGTCTACAGAGAGAGAAGAGGATGTTGCTGTAATAGGAATAGAATGACCCACCCTTGACATGGCCTCTATGTTGATCATAGTGGAGAGAGAGAGAGAGAGAGAGAGAGAGAGAGAGAGAGAGAGAGAGAGAGAGAGAGAGAGAGAGAGAGAGAGAGACTGGATTCACCTTGGATTGGCAATGAGGGAACACTAGATAAAGGGGAAAGGTTTGGAATACAACATATTTGTTATTGGTTCTCAGAAGACTGGCTCTTAGAAGTTAGGAACAAATAAAATACTAAGCTACATTTTTTTTTACATTGACAAGAAGAACACTTCCATCAAAGTATCAAAGTCCCAAAGATAAAAGTTGGGACTCAATGAAGGTACAGTAGCACATGAACTATGAAAAGACAACATGTGCTTTGTAGACCAGATTCCCACCAGCCATCAAAGATGTCAAAAGAAGGGCATCGTATTCATTCATATTCTTTTATCTGACACACGGAAGGCCATTGGTCAATTTGAAAGCAGCATAAAACTAGTCTGTGCCAGGCAGCGACCCTAAAACATTGTGTGTGTGTGTGTGTATGTTTGTGTGCCAACAGCGACAACAGATATGTTGAATCACAACATGAAGCTGAATCAGTAAAAAGCTATGAATATGGTGTTTGTGGTGCTTCTCTCTCTTATCAATGAATATGGTGTTTGTGGTGCTTCTCTCTCTTATCAATGAATATGGTGTTTGTGGTGCTTCTCTCTCTTATCAATGAAAATGGTGTTTGTGGTGCTTCTCTCTCTTATCAATGAATATGGTGTTTGTGGTGCTTCTCTCTCTTATCAAGATGCTGGATAGAAACCACACACACACACACACACACACACACACAACACAGACACACATACAGCTAATCACCCCTATAATCAAGCTTGGTAATGACAGACCCACTCTTCTTTAACGAGCTCCTGTTGTAAACAAAAACAACCTCTCCACAGACTCGGGTTAAGTGCTACCGTATGCACCTCCCTGAGTCTAGCTTTACAGAAAGTAGGTCATTCTAAACAGTGGCCTTAGCTCCTGGGTAGAAACAAGCCTGGTCGCCAGTCTCTCTACCTTGGCTGACTAGTGTGTGGTTGCCATGCCGACGGAGTCCTGCTACAATGCAACATTCAGCCATGGAACGCACAACCAACTGGGCAAAAACTATGACTGCTTCACGTCATAATAAATGATCAATTATAATCAATGTGATGAATGATTGGTTTGATTTGCAAAAACTCATAGTAAGGGAATTTTGTATTTTTACATTCAACTTGTAATCTAAATCCAATTACATGTTGACATTTTTTGATTATTTTATATTAAATTGTAAATCAAAACTAGACGTTGAAATTATGTCTGTGCCCACTGGGAAACTACAGTTTTTTTTGTATATATATATATATTTTTTTTTACTTACACATAAGTGACTCAGCCAGTGTTGGTGCTATTCCGACACTTCCTGGGCTGCGAGAGGGGCCCAGATGGGAAACCAGACCCCTGTTTGAGATGCAGCGATCTGGGCTAAGTAATCTGGAGGGGTGCCTGTAGTGGCTGTAGCTGTGGTGCAGTATGCAGCTTCATGCCTCCAGGGTCTCTAGTCTGTCAGGATGCATCCCAAACGGCACTGTACACCCTACATACTGCACTACTACAGAGCCCAGTGGGGCCTGGTCAAAAGTAGAGCACTATGTAGGGAATGTGGTTGCATTTGGAACTTCGCCTCATTCACAGTCAGCAGTTTATTTAATGTAAATGTTCCTACTCTACTGAACTGTGGGCCATGGGGTGCAGGTGTCCCTGGTCTGCCATAGAGAGGAGCAGAGCAGAGACTTTCTAGACTAGAGGGAGAAGGCTGGCTTTAGGTTTACACAGGAAGATGGACTGTGTTTCTGCTGCAAATATACAGTATGTACACAATAGTGTGACACTCTGCAGTACAGTACAACCGCCACCCAAATCACATGGTAGAACTAATATTACTGTCTATAATAAGCATGTCAATTTAACGCCCCCAAATCCTGCTTGTCAAATGAAGAATTTCACTGGCAAGGACATAAATATCCCACAAGGCATTCTGGGAATGGAATGGAAAGAATTTCAGAACCCTTGGTTGCATGGACCTTTTTACTGAAGAATGTGTTTGTTTTCTATGATTATGTGTTGTATCTCTGTTGTGTTTTCCGTAGTGTTTTGACGTGTATATGTGTATATGTATATGTTTTGTAATTACAGCGCTTTTCCCAAAAAGAGACCTTGGTCTCAGCATGACTCCCTGTCAAAATAAAGGTTAAATAAATAAAACAATGGAGTCAAGGAGAACTTTAGAATGCCATATCTAAGTACTATCCTTTATTGTGACCCTACCCCACTCTAAACCTACCCTACCCCTAATTCTAATCCTACCCTAATCCTACTTACCCTACTCCACTCTACTCTAATCCTACCCCTACTCTATGCTACTCTCCTGTCGCAGGCTCTCTTCTGAAAATGTTTACCAAAAGATAATATGTGTACTAGAAGTTACACATCCTGTAAAGGATGCTTTCCAGACTTAGCTACACACCAACACCAGAGAAACATCTAGAAACCCTCTAATAATTTCAAAACGGTTTTAAATATTGAAATAAACACAATCTGTGATTGACCTTCACATGACCCCAGGTTCATGGAAAGACCATCCTCCACTATTCTCGGAAAACAGAGACATGAAGACAACAGACAGACACTATTGAGACAAATCTATGCCAAGAGCCCCATTCAGACCAATCAAATCAGATTAAATGAGTGTATTGTATGAGTATATGAGTGAAAGCATTCAGAAGTAAATTCACTTTCCCATTGTCAAACCAATGCACTTGTGTCCTGTTTTGCTAACCACATACCTTGTGACTGACTTAACGATGGACAAGTTAGTTGGACTAACAGAGAGAATGAGGTCAATTTGAAAAGGGGGAGTGTGTTTGTGTTTGGGTAGTCTCCATTCCACAATCCAAGGAAACAGACGTTTTCGATATGTTGGTGTGTGTATGTGTGTGTGTGTGTGTGTCGATGATGTAATGTAACACTACAGGAGGCAGTGATGTTTCACACACGGCAGTCCACATGACACTCCTTCCACATCACCCCAAAGGCACCCCCACATAAGGATCTCCATAGCAACCCCAAAACAAACACTGCATGCATGCTATGGCCACCACACCCCAGGACCAGAGAGAGACAGTCAGAGAGAGAGAGAGAGAGAGAGAGATACACAGAGAGAGAGAGAGCCAGAGAGAGAGAGAGAGAGAGAGAAAGAGAGAGCCAGAGAGAGACAGAGAGAAAGAGATAGTCAGAGAGAGAGAGCCAGAGAGAGAGAGAAAATAAAAAACAGAAAGTAAGAGAAAGAGGGATGAGAGAAAGAGAGTGAGAGTGACCGGGATAGATGGAAATATCGCAGGGAATTCCTCTAAGCAACATATGGTATAATTTAGCTATGGTACAGATCAGATCCATTCATAAAGCAGAAGAGACGTTTGGAAAGATAACACTCGTCAAGAAACTATAGACCATATGTAAACACTTACTGTCTGCTTTAAAGGGCCAAACAGATGTATACTGAACTGTTATAACCTTTGTATTGTGTATGAACTAAACACTATGTCCAAGTTGGAAGAGCTAAAGAAGAAGCTAATGACTTTAGTTTTTCCATCAAAGGCAAGAAGGAAAAAAAACATGAAAGAGACCTTCTCCTACTCACGTTTAAATACTTCAAAAAAGTCTCAAATGAGAAAGCTCTAGACAATGAGACCTTTTTTTTAATCGAAGCCTCCTCCTCTGACCCACTTTCATGAACCTGATCTGGTCCCATTGGAGTGGTGTGTCACATGAAAAGAACCCAATCTAAAGAAGCGGTGGATTCTGGGAATAATGTCCTACCTACCACTGCTTCTCCTCTTTTCCCTAACTACTGCTATCCCATAATCCTTTAGTGTCTTTAGAGTTGAGACCATACTCTGGACAAAGTCCTGACACAGCAGATATACAGTACAAAACCCAAGACTCTTCATTCTGTTTTCGAAACCCCTCTCTGCTTTGAAGACTTTGAGTGGTGACACCGACAATAAACATGTGGTGGTATCAAAGTCAGAGAAAATAACTGGGCTGGTTATAGTGGGTGTAGGAAGACCGTGTGTGGGTAAAAACATTACGGCCACGTTCAAGAACAAGGATACTGCCGTTTACTGTAGGTTTATCTTTTGTGTTGGTTGGTGGTTCTGGGCAAGAACATCAAACCCAAACGTACAAAAGACACAACAAAGTATCTTTGTGCCAACATAAAAAAGTCTTTGGAAACAGACCAATATGAATGCCCTTTCCTTACATAACATCCATCCACCATGCCTGCTTGGCCTGCCACTTGTAGAACATAGAAAAATACAGGACACTTTCCATGTGAACTTCCTCATATAACATCCAATATGAAAGTCCATCCATATGTGACGTTCATCTACCATGTTTGCCTGCCACTAGTGGAAAAAAAGCTTTGTCACCGATGTGAGGTCAGAGGTTAGGGGTCAAGTCAACCTACTTTTGATGTAGAGGGTATCGCAGAACGACAGAACCAGCACAGGAAACTGACCAGGGAAACCAACTCATCTCACGAACACAGTCAGCTGACCTCTCTCTCTCTGACACACTGCCAGAAGAGAGAACACACACATTCATCATTGACCCAGTCACCAGTAGTGTATGGCCCAGACAGAGACTTACCAATACACCACAGTCAGCTGACACACTGTCAAAAGAGAGAAAGGGGCCTTGGGGGGCCAGGGGGTAGAGTGAGACGCTTATCAATACAAAGCATCCATCACCACGGAAACACCCGGGCATGGACGTTGAACGGACACTGTCACCCAAAAGGTCAGGCATTTAGCTGAACAGCCCACTGAGGGACTTTGATGGCGATGCCCCGTCAACAGCCATTAACTGTTACTTGGCAGCATGTGTGTAGTGAATAATTCAAAGGACATGGTTGGTAGTGATGAATCTTTGCATTGAGGAGACAGTATTGAGGGTCACTTTTGGTGTCAGGACTCTTTGCAGTTTGTAGTGAATGCCTGGTCTGTATGAGACCACTGGAGAGGGATTTTGTGAAGTGGACACTAGACAGCTCCTACTAGACTACTGATGACTGGGCCAATGTTGGTGCAATACAGCCAGCCCATCATGAGAGTCGGTCCATTTCCAGTTTTGAGCTTTTTAACTCATAAAGGTCAAATCAAATGTGAACGAGCGTGTACACACTGGAACTAGAAAACACGGTAGTGAATGACAGAAAACAGACGGGCAGCGGCGTCAAAAGCAGCATGTTCTTCAAATTAGAAAGCACGTCTATGCAAACTCACACTAGAGTGACACTGCTGGTTGACTCTCTCTCTCTCTCTCTCTCTCTGAAGAGGGTTAAATGAACATTGTGGAGCGGCAGCCTGAATGAGAGGAGAAATAAAGGAGAAGAAATTGATTGAGAGGAGAAATGGAAGAGAAAAGACACAGCTTCCTGTCAGGATGTGAGGCCCCGCTGGGGAACACAGGGCTCTGAGCCAGGGGTCACTTTTATACTGAGACGCAGTGTAAGTGTGTGTGTGTATGTGTGTCCATCCCCAACAAAGTTAACAATTGAGCCCAGTATTATTCTTAACATGCCTAATGTTTGTTCTCACAATAAACACTTAGTCTGGGAAAATAACCCATTATCATAATAGTGTATTACAACACAGACTACACTAAATATTGCTGCAGTTTTCATTAGTAAAGCCTTGGTGGATTAACATTGGAATGTCAATTAGCCTAATAACAGCATCTACTTATCAGTCTCTCACACCAAGATAATAGAACAGGGATCTCGCTCTACAATAGTTATCTTTAAATTGGACCACCATGGCTGAGCGTGGGCCTAGCCCAGTCTCTCTCTCTCTCTCTCTCTCTCTCTCTCTCTCTCTCTATACAGTGTTGTAATGATAGTTAAAGTACAAATAGGAAAATAAATCAACATAAATATAGGTTGTATTTACAACGGTGTTTGTTCTTCACTGGTTGCCTTTTTCTTGTGGCAACAGGTCACAAATCTTGCTGCTGTGATGCATACTGTGGTAATTCATCCAATAGATATTGGATTTGTTTTTGAATTCTTTGTGGGTCTGTGTAATCTGAGGGAAATGTGTGCCTCTAATATGGTCATACATTTGGCAGGAAGTTAGGAATTGCAGCTCAGTTTCCACCTCATTTTGTGGGCAGTGTGCAAATAGCCTGTCTTCTCTTGAGAGCCAGGTCTGCCTACGGCGGCCTTTCTCAATAGCGAGGCTATGCTCACTGAGTCTGTACATAGTCAAAGCTTTCCTTAAGTTTGGGTCAGTAACAGTGATCAGGTATTCTGCCACTGTGTACTCTCTGTTTAGGGACAAATAGCATTCTAGTTTGCTCAGTTTTTTTGTAAATTCTTTCCAATGTGTCAAGTAATTCTCTTTTTGTTTTCTCATGATTTGGTTGGGTCTAATTGTGTTTCTCTTTCACTCACTCACTGAGAGAAGTAGTATATAAATTATACAAACTCCTTGTCTCTCCATGGTGTTTCAGAGCTGTGAATGACTGCACCTACTCATGGCATCGCACACTCATCTCGCTTGTGTGTGTCCGCCCATACAATCCATTGGGTCAAAGTGCCCCCTTACAAGCAGCTGTTTCCTCACTCACACACACACACGCACACACATACTATTCAGGAAGAGCATGAAGGACATCCAAAGGCCAATGGCATGTTCAGATCTTTTCCTTTCCTGAGTAGTACCATAAAGATAGATTGAGGACTCTAGTGCCTAAAAGCAATGGTGCAATGTCTATCTAAGTCTATGTTCACTGTGTCATGTCACTCACAAGTCACTTTAAAGAGCAGCCTATGTTATATTCATTAGTTTTGTAACGGAAAAGGGTTTGCAAGGAAAACGAAGGTAGGTCCCTCCCTGTTTCATCCAGTTTGGTTCCTAGTGAATGCACCCCTGGCGATGATAGACAGAACGAGACAAGAAGACCAGGCGTTGTGGGAGCAGAGGAATATAACCACAATGAGGGAAGTGGCTAAGGTCTATGTGCTAGCCTGGAGCTATACCCAAGGCATCCGTTAGGTCTACGTGCTAGCCTGGAGCTATACCCAAGGCATCCGTTAGGTCTACGTGCTAGCCTGGAGCTATACCCAAGGGGCATCTGTTAGGTCTATATGCTAGCCTGGAGCTATACCCAAGGCATCCGTTAGGTCTACGTGCTAGCCTGGAGCTATACCCAAGGGGCATCTGTTAGGTCTACGTGCTAGCCTGGAGCTATACCCAAGGCATCCGTTAGGTCTACGTGCTAGCCTGGAGCTATACCCAAGGGGCATCTGTTAGGTCTACGTGCTAGCCTGGAGCTATACCCAAGGGACATCTGTGTGTGTGTGTGTGTGTGTGTGTTTGTGTGATAGACCATGATGATGTATTGGATACAGATTTCCAAGAGGTGAAAATCAGAAGTTGAGGTCTCTTTATGGCTGGTTGAAGTTGAGGTCTCTTTACGGCTGGTTGAAGTTGAGGTCTCTTTACGGCTGGTTGAAGTTGAGGTCTCTTTACGGCTGGTTGAAGTTGAGGTCTCTTTACGGCTGGTTGAAGTTGAGGTCTCTTTACGGCTGGTTGAAGTTGAGGTCTCTTTACGGCTGGCTGAAATTGAGGTCTCTTTACGGCTGGTTGAAGTTGAGGTCTCTTTACGGCTGGTTGAAGTTGAGGTCTCTTACGGCTGGTTGAAGTTGAGGTCTCTTTACGGCTGTTTGAAGTTAAGGTCTCTTTACGGCTGGTTGAAGTTGAGGTCTCTTTACGGCTGGTTGAAGTTGAGGTCTCTTTACGGCTGGTTGAAGTTGAGGTCTCTTTACGGCTGGTTGAAGTTGAGGTCTCTTTACGGCTGGTTGAAGTCTCTTTACGGCTGGTTGAAGTTGAGGTCTCTTTACGGCTGGTTGAAGTTGAGGTCTCTTTACGGCTGGTTGAAGTTGAGGTCTCTTTATGGCTGGTTGAAGTTGAGGTCTCTTTATGGCTGGTTGAAGTTGAGGTCTCTTTATGGCTGGTTGAAGTCTCTTTACGGCTGGTTGAAGTCTCTTTACGGCTGGTTGAAGTTGAGGTCTCTTTACGGCTGGTTGAAGTCTCTTTACGGCTGGTTGAAGTTGAGGTCTCTTTACGGCTGGTTGAAGTTGAGGTCTCTTTACGGCTGGTTGAAGTTGAGGTCTCTTTACGGCTGGTTGAAGTTGAGGTCTCTTTATGGCTGGTTGAAGTCTCTTTATGGCTGGTTGAAGTTTAGGTCTCTTTATGGCTGGTCAGATACTGTTTTTGCAGAGAAAGGGGATCAGCTTTGGTTGGTGAAAAAGCAGAAGAAGATTTCTCCCCTCAAGAAGAGATTCTTACATCTAGTGCAGTACCACACATGCATTCAACAATCTGGACAGTGGAATTACTGAGGACTGAAAGTTGATCTTCTGGTCCATATGCCATGTCACTTAAACCACTTACCTCCCTCCCTCACCCATGTCTCCTTCCACCCCTCCCTCTCTGCCTCCCTCCTTCCCCCTCTTCATCTCTCTCTCTCTGGCCTCCAGTCCTCTGTGTCAATCCATCCAGCACTAATCCACTTCCCCTATGCCTCACTGAGCCCACAGCATTCATTTGTCTGCCCCTTTTCATTGTTTTCGGTACAGGGGTGTCTGCACTCACCCAACCCCTCCATCCCTCCCCTCCAACCCCCTCCCTCCACCTTCTCCTCTCTCAGTGAAGGATAGACAGTGCAACATTCCAGGCATGGTCCCGCCCCCGCACGTGGAAAAATAAACAAGTGTCTACAGGTTTGCGATGTGTGTGTGAGTGTGTGTTCGCTCTCCGGAATGTTAATTATTTCCATAATCCTCTGTCCTGGCTTTTACCGGCCAAAACTCTGAAAAAGCTCGGAAGCAGGACTTCCGATGACGCCGCCGCCGCCACCACCAACTCATTCTAGGTGATAATGAAGCTTGAAAGGAAAGTAAAATATCTGCAGTCAAGCGCCAAGTCAGATGGTCAGACAGTCTTCAACATGGCGGTTCAAAAGACAGTCAAATGGCCTGAATGAAAGGCGCTCTTCAAGCGAAGCAGCAGCACCTAGCCTAGCGGATGATTCCCTTGTGCTCCAAGAGCTGGGGCTAGCTGAGGAGCTAAGGGGGACAGACAGACAACAGGCTTGTTGTTTCACTGACAAACAGTGAATAGATTGTCTTCTCATACAGTATTGATGAATAATTGGTATCAAAAGTGCTTAGTAAGGAGATTCACTGTTCTAGGTCAACACACACACACACACACATCGTGCTGCTAGGTCAACACAGTGGCCCACTAAATGATTTAACATCAGTAATGACCAGAAAAAGGAGAAAAATAAGATGAGCGCTCCAGTCTTTAGAGGATTATGGGTTACTGCTCTAATATTTAGAGGGCTATGGGTTAGTGCTCTAATATTTAGAGGGCTATGGGTTAGTGCTCTAATATTTAGAGGGCTATGGGTTAGTGCTCTAATATTTAGAGGGCTATGGGTTAGTGCTCTAATATTTAGAGGGCTATGGGTTAGTGCTCTAATCTTTAGAGGGCTATGGGTTAGTGATATAATCTTTAGAGTGCTATGGGTATTGCTCTAATCTTTAAAGGGCTATGGGTTAGTGCTGTAGTCTTTGGAGGGCTATGGGTTAGTGCTCTAGTCTTTGGAGGGCTATGGGTTAATGCTCTAGTCTAGGGGGATGCCAGGCAGTGGGGATTAGGAACTGTAAGGGTTTGAGAGCTTTGTTGACAGGCCAGACAGCAGGTCAAAGCCCTAAGGGATGGCTCATAATTAACTGAGACACACAGGTACATCATGATATAGGCATGACCGGAGATAAGATACCATTATTTTTTAAAGGCTCTGTTGAGGGTTGATGGGGGAGCAATGAATCGCTTGAGTGACTGCTGTCACACAACACTTGAAGACCTAATATAACCCAATACAGACCAATATAACTGTATGAACTAAGAGCTCTGGTGAATAAGATTTATTTCTTTATTTACACACTGCTAAATCCAAAGACAAACATCTGTAAGGTGTTTAACCAGAACCTTCTGGTTACCTGAAACATTCTACCGTGCTCTTTAAAATATTGAGGGACACTCAAAAACTTACAAAACGTAGTTACTCTTTAGAGATACCTGCAGTGCAGAGAGAAGAGAGAGAGGGTACCATCAGGTTCTCTTGATAAATGTTTAGATTACAACAAACGACGACCCTCTCAGATGCTACAGAAGAGAGGGTACAACAGCGAGGAGAGGGAACACCAGGCTCGCTGAATACATGTTGAGGTTTCCCAGCTTCACTGTGGTTTTGTTTGTTCCCCTTCGGACTGTTCGAAGCGCTCCAACTCAAGATGTAGAGGAAATGACAATACGGAGGAAAAACAACCACGGGCCAACGACACATACCAAGCTCTTCTCTCTCCCCCCCACCCCCCCTACTTTCCTTTCAGTCCCTCACTAGCACTATGGGACTCGTCTCCAGCTTTTGACAATGGAAACTGATACATCAAGAATGCACGTGCACCCAGATCCATCCACCCCCACAAACTCCCTCGCTGAGACCCCGTCTGCTCTCATGCTCCTGGAATCCAGGAGGCAGGTTTCTTGGGGAGCTGTGGCCCAGAACAAGAGCCAGGCCTTAGGGTGTGGACCCTACACAACTCCCCCAGCCCTAGCAGAAGATGGATGTATGGGCTAAAGCCAACAACCCAACTGAGACTCTGGATGTGGTTTGGCTTGCTGCCACCCATCGGTAACTTCTAGTTCTGAGTTGATTTCTTTCTTGCCGTATTAGTCCAACATGTGGCCGAGAACAAACGGTTGCTCGGTTGCTTACTTATTGGTGTGTGTATGTGCACGTGTGTGTGTACGTGAATGTTATGGAAAGGCTTAAAGTGTTTATAATCCACAACAGCCTTAATCCAAATCTCTGAATGAAAAATGACTCCCCCCCCCCCCCCCCTCTGTTGGGCGGGAGAGTCATAAGGGATCTGTAGGAAAGGCTACATGCTATAGTTTAACATCAACCCAATAGTGATGGGGGAAGAAATCAATACAGTTACATATCGGGATATTATTTCTGATCATATCATTTTGACAATGTCGCAATATTATTTTTGCGCTAGTTGGCTGTACCTGCAGCAAAACTCCCAATATTTTTCCTTCATAGCTTGTTCTCCATTTTGTTTTCAGCACTTTCATTTCTGATCTAAACTTGTTTTCTCATGCAGCAGACATACAGTATAGTGAGCCTAATTCTTCTATCCCTCTCTCAATATATGTTTTTCAAACTCTCCATCTTCATCTGCACAACAGCTTTCTGAGTGACATCAGTGTCCTACAGTTGTTTAATATCAGTCTAGATCCCAATTTCTTTCTCTTACCATCCGTCCTCAATCTTTGTCTCAATTCAATATATCTTCTATATCAGTCCTTATCCCTCTGGCATGACATTGTTTTATACCACCTCAGGTCCCCCTTTCTTTCTTTCCATCTCTCCATCTTTGTAGCCGTTTAATATCTCTCTCACATCCTTCTATCTCTCACGCTACTCGCATTCTTTCTTCCACATACCTCATCCTCATTTCCTCAAAGATCTGATATGAAAACAGGAGCTCTCCAAACACTACAAATGAAGTCCTGGTAAAACAGGACCATCTCAAGCCTAGGGAGACAATCTCTCCAGCGGTCTCAGCAGATGTGCAGCCCCAGCTTAAGTTATAGGTTGAGGGTTTGAGTTGGGGACAGCAACAGAAGATTTCCTAGTAGTTGATATCAAATTCCTGATCCCTCTTCAAATTCCCTACCCGCTCCTTGATCCATAAGACTGAACTCTCTACCATATTAACCTCATTCAAATACTCTAGTTCCAATCATTGAGATCTGTGTGGTTCCGCCCTGATGCGACTCCCATGATATGAAGGGTGGGACCCTTGATATATGGTTTCTCACTCAGCTCAACACACATACCACTTTTAAAGGGAATAAATCCCAGTATGACATCACACATCATAAATGAGTTCCAAGTTTTAGTTAATAGTCTAGAAGAGAACGAGAGAGAGAGAGAGAGTAAGAGAGATGGGCAGAGAGAGAGAGAGAGAGAGAGAGAGAGAGAGAGAGAGAGAGAGAGGACAAGCGATACAGAGAGAGAAATGTAGTGAGAGTAAGAGAGATGGGCAGAGAGAGAGAGAGAGAGAGAGAGAGAGAGAGAGAGAGAGAGGACAAGCGATACAGAGAGAGAAATGTAGTGAGAGTAAGAGAGATGGGCAGAGAGAGAGAGAGAGAGAGAGAGAGAGAGAGAGAGAGAGAGAGAGAGAGAGAGAGAGAGGAGGAAATTAGCAGGTCATGTAATCCCCAGCATATGTGCACCAGCTCTGAGAGGTACAGTCAATATTTGCCATAACATCACTTCAAGCCCTGGTGAGGTCATTATTTTCTAACTCCCAAAAAAATGGGGTCTGGGTTCTGGATTCCCAGAGGTCCCCAGCGTGTGTGTGTGTGTACAGATGTGTGTGTACAGATGTGTGTGTACAGATGTGTGTGTACAGATGTGGAAATGGAATATCCATTGTTATCCAGGAACTCACAAGGCCAGGACCAGAGTAAAGTAATATCCTTCTCCTTCTTTATGTATCCTCTACCATCACTGTCCACCCACTCCTCAACCTCTCACCCACACACCCACTCCTCAACCTTTCACCCACTCCTCAACCTCTCACCCACACCTCAACCTCTCACCCACACACCCACTCCTCAACCTCTCACCCACACACCCACTCCTCAACCTCTCACCCACACACCCACTCCTCAACCTCTCACCCACTCCTCAACCTCTCACCCACTCCTCAACCTCTCACCCACACACCCACTCCTCAACCTCTCACCCACACACCCACTCCTCAACCTCTCACCCACACACCCACTCCTCAACCTCTCACCCACTCCTCAACCTCTCACCCACTCCTCAACCTCTCACCCACTCCTCAACCTCTCACCCACACACCCACTCCTCAACCTCTCACCCACTCCTCAACCTCTCACCCACTCCTCAACCTCTCACCCACACACCCACTCCTCAACCTCTCACCCACACACCCACACACCCACTCCTCAACCTCTAACCCACACACCCACTCCTCAACCTCTCACTCACACACCCACTCCTCAACCTCTCACCCACACACCCACTCCTCAACCTCTCACCCACACACCCACTCCTCAACCACACACCCACACCTCAACCACACCCACTCCTCAACCTCTCACCCACACACCCACTCCTCAACCTCTAACCCACACACCCACTCCTCAACCTCTCACTCACACACCCACTCCTCAACCTCTCACCCACACACCCACTCCTCAACCTCTCACCCACACACCCACTCCTCAACCACACACCCACACCTCAACCACACCCACTCCTCAACCTCTCACCCACACACCCACTCCTCAACCTCTCACCCACACACCCACTCCTCAACCTCTCACCCACACACCCACTCCTCAACCTCTCACCCACACACCCACTCCTCAACCTCTCACCCACACACCCACTCCTCAACCACACACCCACACCTCAACCACACCCACTCCTCAACCTCTCACCCACACACCCACTCCTCAACCACACACCCACACACCCACTCCTCAACCTCTCACCCACACACCCACTCCTCAACCTCTCACCCACACACCCACTCCTCAACCTCTCACCCACACCTCAACCTCTCACCCACACACCCACTCCTCAACCTCTCACCCACACCCACTCCTCAACCACACACCCACTCCTCAACCACACACCCACACCTCAACCACACCCACTCCTCAACCTCTCACCCACACACCCACTCCTCAACCTCTCACCCACACACCCACTCCTCAACCTCTCACCCACACACCCACTCCTCAACCTCTCACCCACACACCCACTCCTCAACCTCTCACCCACACACCCACTCCTCAACCTCTCACCCACACACCCACTCCTCAACCACACACCCACACCTCAACCACACCCACTCCTCAACCTCTCACCCACACACCCACTCCTCAACCACACACCCACACACCCACTCCTCAACCTCTCACCCACACACCCACTCCTCAACCTCTCACCCACACACCCACTCCTCAACCTCTCACCCACACCTCAACCTCTCACCCACACACCCACTCCTCAACCTCTCACCCACACCCACTCCTCAACCACACACCCACACCTCAACCACACCCACTCCTCAACCACACACCCACTCCTCAACCACACACCCACACACCCACTCCTCAACCTCTCAACCACACACCCACTCCTCAACCTCTCACCCACACACCCACTCCTCAACCTCTCACCCACACACCCACTCCTCAACCTCTCACCCACACACCCACTCCTCAACCTCTCACCCACACACCCACTCCTCAACCTCTCACCCACACACCCACTCCTCAACCTCTCATCCACACACACAGACAGATGCACACCCACACACCCACAAACACAGACAGATGCACACACACCCACACACAGACAGATGCACAGACACTCACCCACACACACCCACAAACACACACCCACAAACAGATGCACACACCCACACACACCCACAAACACACACCCACAAACAGATGCACACACCCACACCCACACACACCCACAAACATATGCACACACCCACACACACACACACACACACACACCCACAAACATATGCACACACCCACACACACACACACACACACACACCCACAAACATATGCACACACACACACACACACACACACACACACACACACACACACACACACACACACACACAGACAGATGCACACACACACACACCCACACACACACACCCAGAAACAGACACTCACCCACACACACCCACAAACACACACCCACAAACAGATGCACACACCCACACACACACACAGACACACACCCACAAACAGATGCACACACCCACACACACACACACCCACAAACAGATGCACACACCCACACCCACCACCTCCCGTATTCTTCCAGACTTGCTGATGTAGTGTAATTTAAGTGGCCATTTCTTCCCCTAAACAACAACGTCAACCCTTGACAGGTTTGAGGCCACCTTGTCTCCTTCTCACAACCACTGTGTCTCTGTCACACCAAGATCCAGGCGTGGCCAAGTCTACAAGCCAGAGCTGGGACGACACTGATCATACTGATCACTTAATCACAGTTTGAAATTAAAGTTACGAGGTTGGCGCCGCCCTGCTGGTCGCCTGTTAAGCAGCTCCCATTGTTTGTGCGTTAATTGTTGTTTTAGTATGTTTTTCGTGAGCTTTTTTTGCAACAGTTGAACTATAATAGTTGTTTTACGAAGGTTTATAGATTTTTTGCACTCCAGACTTCTTGTATTTTTATACTTTTTCATACTGCCGATCTATGTATCATGTATCGTGTATCTGTCTTTTGTGTATTTTTGTTCTGGCTTTTTGCACCTGACCTATGTTTTGTTGTAGCTGCTTGACAAATAAATTTACCCTCGGGGATCAATAAAGTATCTATCTATCTATCTATCTATCTATCTATCTATCTATCTATCTATCTATCTATGTTTGCTAATATGGGTGATTGTTATTGGGACAATTTATGGTTACAAACTAGTATTAGTAGTTTAAAGAATAATAAAACCTGCACATTCATGTTATAAACTTGATAGGATATGATAGGATAGGATAGGACAGGATAGGATAGGACAGGACAGGATAGGATAGGAACTTTATTGATCCCCGCTGGGAAATTTCTTAGTCAAGCAGCTACAAAAAACACAGGGCAGGAGCAAAATGCCAGAACATAAATACACAAAAGACAGATACACGATACATTATACAGTGATGGCAGTATGAAAAACATCAATATGGATTTTTGTCCATATGGCTCAACTCTAATACAAGCTCAGCTCAGACATCATTTGTATGATAAAGTTCTGAAAAGTGACCACTGTTGAGAAGCTTGTAGTAGAATTTATAGTTTTAGCTCAAAGTCTTGTTTGGCTAGATTACGTGGTGTTATTTGGACTCAGAAAAATGCAGATTGGCTGCCTGCTCTGTCTCTAGGCCAATCGTAAATCAGTCATACGTATCCTGTTTCCATGGCGTTCGCTGCTACAGTGACGACATCTCTAATGAAATCCTTTCAAACCCAGAAATTAACAGACATTTTCTCAAATATTTGTCTAAGCTGCTCCCTTGAAAAGCAATAAAGAACGGCCTTGCAGCAGGTTGTTTGGGCTTCATTTCTGCCATTCTTGGCAGTTTTCTCATGGTTTTGGGGCATGAGTTTAACATTTTGCCCTTGAAGAGAATAGTTACATTATTGCCTCAAGCTGAGAGATTGGCAGTTGCCGTCAATCTAGATGCCCCCTCCCTGATTTTTCAGTTGTATGAAACTCAAATTTCCCCACAAAGTGTGCCCTTGAGTCAAGGATGTGATATTGTTATAAGATATTCTCTCTGGATGGCTAACTACCATAGGTCATAGGCATAGGTTATAGAATGCACATGACTACTCCAAAGAATGGGAGAGACTCACTGATCCCACCAACCCTAATGTATAGGGTCACTGACCCCATCAACCCCCATGTAAAGACTCAGGGAGAGACTCACTGACCCTATCAACTCCCATGTAGAGACTCAGGGAGAGACTCACTGACCCTATCAACTCCCATGTAAAGACTCAGGGAGAGACTCACTGACCCCACCAACCCTAATGTAAAGACTCAGGGAGAGACTCACTGACCCCACCAACCCTAATGTAAAGACTCAGGGAGAGACTCACTGACCCCACCAACCCTAATGTAAAGACTCAGGGAGAGACTCACTGACCCCACCAACCCTAATGTAAAGACTCAGGGAGAGACTCACTGACCCCACCAACCCTAATGTAAAGACTCAGGGAGAGACTCACTGACCCCACCAACCCTAATGTAAAGACTCAGGGAGAGACTCACTGACCCCACCAACCCTAATGTAAAGACTCAGGGAGAGACTCACTGACCCCACCAACCCTAATGTAAAGACTAAGGGAGACAGAGAGAAGGGAACATTGTGTTCTTTGATAGTGAAGTATTGTGCTGCTAGTATCTCTCCCTGACGGCTCTGAATGTCCCTCCAACTTCCTCTCCGTACTTTAGGGAGTAGGAGAGTGTGTGTGTGTGTGTGTGTGTGTGTGAGAAAGGGATTGAGTGAGGGAAAGGGGTGGCTTATAGGCCCAGAGAAGGGTGTTACTCTACCCCTCTAATGTTATAAATCACCTAGGACAGGAGATTCAGGTGTTCTCAACTCCTCATATGGTTCACATTCAAACCTCGTATTTGTTCACTGCAGTTACGTGGGTATAGGAACATATTATGAATACAATGGATTGTTGATGATAAAGCTGTGAGTGGCGAAGGTGATGTTTTAATTCTGGTAAATGGGGTTAGTTTAAGTCTGATATCCCTGGTGCGTGCGTCCATTAACCAGCTGATGTCTCCATTGAGACGGGTAAACTAATCCTTTATTTCCCCCTCCATTGATGTCAGACATACTCCTCTGTTGACGTCGTAGACTGATTCACTCACAGGTAGTTTCCTTTTTACAGATGTTTCTGGGAACCTCAGACTGTTCCCATGACAGAAACTTGAAATAGGAGGAGGAATGGCTTCTCTTTGGCAGAAAGCACTCCACTGACATGGGTTTAAATGGTATTTGTTCGCTTTCAAATACTTTGACTGGGTTTTTATTGAGCTTGCCTGACGCACTTGAACCAATGGAAAAGCCCCAAATTGTCAAAACCCGCCCATTTGGCACTCCAGGTAAGGCTTAAGCAAATTCTAGTATACAGAGCATTCGGAAAGTATTCAGAACCCTTCACTTTTTCCACATTTTTTTTAACGTTACAGCCTTATTCTAAAATGGATTCAATAGTTTTTTCCCCTCATCAATCTACACACACAATACCCAAACATGTTTTTAGATATTTTAGCATGTATTACAAATAAAAAACTTAAAAAACACATTCACATAAGTATTCAGACCCTTTACTCAGTACTTTGTTGAAGCACTTTTGGCAGCAATTACAGCCTGGAGTCTTCTTGGGTATGAAGCTTGGCATACCCAAGAAGGGTATCCCATTCTTCTCTGTAGATCCTGTAGCTTTGCTGCACAGCTATTTTCAGGTCTCTCCAGAGATGTTAGATCGGATTAAAGTCTGGGCTCTGGCTGGGCCACTCAAGGACATTCAGAGACTTGTCCCGAAGCAACTCATGCGTTGTGTTGGCTGTGTGCTTAGGGTCGTTGTCCTGTTGGAAGGTGAACCTTCGCCCCAGTCTGAGGTCCTGAGCGCTCTGGAGCAGGTTTTCATCAAGGATCTCTATGTACTTTGCTCCGTTCATCTTTCCCTCGATCCTGACTAGTCTCCCAGTCCCTGCCGCTGAAAAATATCCCAACAGCATGATACTGCCACCACCATGCTTCACCGTAGGGATAGTGCCAGGTTTCCTCCAGACATGACATGGCATTCAGGCCAAAGAGTTCAATCTTGGTTTCATCAGACCAGAGAATCTTGTTTCTCATGGTCTTAGTGCTTTAGAGGCCTTTCGGCATACTCTATGAGGGCTGTCGTGCCTTTTACTGAGGAGTGGCTTCCGTCTGGCCACTCTACCATAAAAGGCCTGATTGGTGGAGTGGGACCTTATAGACAGGTGTGTGCCTTTCCAAATCATGTCTAATCAATGTAATTTACCACAGGTGGACGCCAATCAAGTTGTAGAAACATATCAAGGATGATCAATGGAAACAGGATGCATCGGAGCTCAATTCCGAGTCTCATAGCAAAGGCTCTGAATACTATTTCAGTTTTTTATTTTTTAATACATTCTAAAAACCTGTTTTCACTTTGTCATTATGGGGTATTGTGTGTAGATTGATGAGAATATATATATTTTTTAATCCATTTTAGAATAAGGCTGTAACGTAACAAAATGTGGAAAAAGTGAAAGGGTCTGAATACTTTCCAAAAGGCACTGTATATCCTGGTTGGACCCAGGTCTGGTTCTGATACAACAGGAGTCTTGCGCTCTCTCCTCTCAGTGAGATGTCAATTAGATTTACACACTGGAGTGGGTGTGCCTGGTTGGTCTGGACTGGCTGTTTTTGTTACTGTCTCCTGGCAGGGGGGAAACCAAGTTTAACTTTCCCTCTGACCTTAACCACAAGTCGACCGACCGCACCCCGCCTCACAGGTGGAAGTCACAGAATCTGTCCAAACCTTTTGTATACCGTTCTGGTCGATTGGTCAGCATTGTTTTTCCTCACAGAGCTACGGTTCAGAGCCAACACACGTTTCATATCCACTAGCTGTACATCAAAATCATTACAAAGTGTAACTTCCCACTGCCGTCCTAGTTGGGTTATAAAATACTCTTCTCATACAAAGCTGCATTGGCATTGAGCTGATGACTGAGGGACATGTAGAACTCACAATCATACCAGCTGTAAACAAAAGTCTGGGGTGTAATCCTGCCTCATTTGACCTCTCATGACTCCAAACCCATGTCTTTCACCTGCTTTACAACACTACAGTGACCTCTAAATCCTAGCACTGCTCATTATTAGCTATTTATAGAGCTGTATTATGTAGTCTGTACTCTAACTAAAATGTGCAGTATCTAGTCACACCTGCCTTTGTCAAGGACAGAGTCACTGCCTGTACTGTACTGGCATAGATGGGAGAAATGTATAGAGAGATGGTGTTTGGTGACTGCTTACCTCTGCTAGTGGATGAAATAGGCCTAGTTATATTCTATTCTGGTACACCCCTTCACTTTCATACAAGTGGTAAGTGCAGGGTTGAGGGAAGGGGTCGGCAGCGATCGGTGTATGTCTGTGTGTCTGTGTGTGTGTGTGTGTGTGTGTGTGTGTGTGCGCACTGCCCTGAGGACTGTCATGAAGCACAGGTGTTTAAGAGAAACAAACCAAATCAAGCTCAGTCATTTCCGACGAGACATCGACGTACTTAACAATAACACCTGATTCCTCTTGACAGCCTGTCTGTTATGGTGTCTCAGACCTGATAGGCTTGTCAAAAGATCACAGTCGCACTGACAATCAAACTATTTCTGTCCTCTTGGACCTTGAACAAAATCTATATAAGCCTCACAATCTTGTCTTGTCTCGAACACTGAGTGCTACCGCTCTACTTAATAAGCATATAATTACGTTAATAAATCATTCAACATAGCAACTCTCCAGTTATCTACCTCAGCACTACCACCTAAACAAGTGCCCATGCCTTAATAATCAGTTGAAATAACTTCCCATCATAATAACTCCAAATAATCCAAACTTAATATACACTACATATACAAAAGTATGTGGACATCCCTTCAAATTAGCGGATTCGGCTATTTCAGCCACACCTGTTGCTGACAGGTGAATATAATCGAGCACACAGACATGCAATCTCCATATAAAAACACTGGCAGTAGAATGGCCCATAATGAAGAGCTCAGTGACTTTCAAATGTGGCCCAGTAATAGGATGCCACCTTTTCAACAAGTCAGTTCATCAAATGTAAGTGCTGTTATTGTCAAGTGGAAACGTCTAGGAGCAACAACGGCTCAGCCCGTTTACGCACGTAGCGGGTAAAAATCGTCTGGGCTCGGTTGCAACACTCCTACCGAGTTACAAACCGCCTCTGGAAGCAACATCAGCACAAGAACTGTTTGTTGGGAGCTTAATGAAATGGGTTTCCACGGCCGAGGAGCCGCACACAAGCCTGAGAACACCATGCGCAATGCCAAGCGTCGGCTGGAGTGGTGTAAACCTCGCCGCCATTGGAATCTGGAGCAGTGGAAACGTGTTCTCTGGCAGTCCGATGGACAAATCTGGGTTTGGCGGATGCCAGGAGAATGCTACCTGCCCAAATGCATAGTGCAAACTGTACATTTTGGTCAAAGAGGAATAATGGTCTGGGGCTGTTTGTCATGGTTCGGGCTAGGCCCCTCAGTGAAGGGAAATCTTAACGCTACAGCATACAATGACATTCTAGACGATTCTGTGCTTCCATCTTTGTGGGGAAGGCCCTTTCCTGTTTCAGCATGACAATGCCCCCCGTGCACAAAGCGATGTCCATACCAAAATGGTTTGTCGAGATCGGTGTGAATGAACTTGACCCGGTCATGTAGTGTATCTATGACACTTAAAGACATGCTTCTGTACTTTGGCGACTAGTAAGTATTATAAACCTCCCTCTCTTACCTCAATTAGCCACGAAATCCATAAATTAAAATTGACTGTTTTTCTGGAAGCTGTGCGTGCTATTTTCCCTATATTTACCCACGTGGGCCAGCCCCCTAGAAATTCGACTTTCAGCCAAAGAGCTTCAGCAGCCCATTTGAGTGACAGCTAGCAAGACGCGCACACAGTAGAGCGAGAGACAGCAATGATGTGGTGCATATATCTGCACATTTGTGACGCAGTCTGCAATTTTCCGGGGACCAATTTTGGCTTGTGAGCGCTACTATCTGAACTATTGACTTAAACGTATACAAAAGTACCGGAGAATATCTTTAATGCCTTTAGAACCGTACCTTACCCATCTATCCTGTACCCACACACACTCACCTCTCACACAAAACCCAATCATGTGAAACAGCACAGTAGTTCTCAGATCGTTATATAACCATGAAAGCTGGGCATTCATGTGAATCCTCACAAAACAACACCCAGTAGACGAAAAGAGCGATTGGGTTTTTGTGTCTGTGTTATTTTAACTTCACTACATCTTATCACCCACTTAAAGGCCCAGTGCAATCAAAAACATGATTTTCCTGTGTTTTATATACATTTCCATAATACTGTGAAATTGAGAATATTATAATAATGCCCTTTTAGTGTAAGAGCTGTTTGAAAAGAACGCCTTAAATTTCAGCCCGTTTTGTTGGGATGGGGTTTTGGCCTGCTTGGTGACATCACCAGGCGTCAAATTAGTAATAGACCAATAAGAAAAAGACCACTCGGCCAATAAGAGATAGTTTACCATTTTCCCCTCCCCACAGACCAATCACAGACAGTCCTAGCTAAACTCTTGCTTGAGAAAATGCCCTTTGCTAAAAAATCTATTTGTTTATTTTTTACCATTTTAATTAAGCAATATGTCACGAGGGGGTGTGGTATATGGCCAATATAACACGGCTAAAGGATTTTCTTAAGCACAACGCAACGTGGAGCGCCTGGATACAGCCCTTAGTCGTGGTATATTGACAATATAGCACAAACCCCTGTGGTGTCTTATTGCTATTATATAAACAGGTTACAAACGTAATTAAAGCAGTTAAAATAAATGTTTTGTCATAACCTTGGTATACAGTCTAATATACCACGGCTTTCAGCCAATAAGCATTCAGGGCTCGAACCACCCAGTTTATAATTGTTAACAATCACAGTAAGGTACTTAATTGTTACCCAGAAATTATTTGATAGAGATAAAAACCACTGAATTGGGCCGTTAAGCACTTTGTGGGTAAACAGAAACCTATGAAAAGGAGAAGAAATGCTCTTTGACAAGTTCACGTAGACCTAGATGCTTCGCTAAATACTCGAACACCACTGAAGGAACTTAGGAAGGGAGCGAAATGAGTGTATTGGGACGGACTGTTGGTACTTTTGACCTTTTAAACCTATACAACGTTAGTGCATAACTCTGCCATGCAGGTGTTGTTATCAATCTAGCACAGAGGTTCCCACCCACCCACCCACCAAGCACACGAAGCACGTTGACACTTGAGGATGGGCGGCACCTCTGTTGTACACAGACCCATCTCAACCCCATTCCCAGTTCCCAGGTCTATTCTTCCCTGTGTTTGTGAAGGTAATTGCTCTTTAGGGGGGAAAATGCAAAGCTTTCCTATAGATTGTATTTTCTATGGACTCTCATTTAACCCATTAAAGCAGCATAAATAGTTAATCTCTCTATATATGAGCTTCTTATACTTTGGACAATGTCCCAACAACAACAGACAAAAGACAAAAGACAGTAATGCTCAATGCCCCAGAAGCTGGTCTACCTCCGCTTATAGGCACCTACACACCATTGAATTATTTCAGATTTGAAAACCATTACTAGGAAACGCTCTCTGATGTGATTCATAGAACTGCACAGCTTTCCAACCAACCACACTATCTGGCTTAGCAACCATCCCTACACTATCTGGTTTTAGCAAACGTTTTATCAGAAAAATTCATGAAAACAAAAATTTGCTTTTTGGTCTTAATTTAAGGTTAAGGCTAGGCATAATGTTAGCAGTGTGGTTAAGGTTAGGGTTAAGGTTAGATTTAAAATTATATTTTAAGAAGACAAATTGTAGAAATAGGCAGGGTTTAGACATAATTATGACTTTGTGGTAACGACCCTACACTATCTGCAGTGAGCTGTGAACACTCCTGTTGGTGCACAACATTTCTTTTTTTGTATTGAGCCTTTATTTAACTAGGCAAGTCAGTTAAGAACACATTCTTATTTACAATGACGGCCTAACTACAGGGTCAGCACCTGGAGCAAATGAGGGTTAAGTGTCTTGCTCAAGGACACAGAAAGGCCAGTAACCGAAAGGTTACTGGCCCAAAGCTCTAACTAGGCTACCCGCTGCTACACTAGTGGTGTAGCTGTTGTTATCGCCTGTCTGACTGAGAATACACACACACATAAACCAGAGAGGAAGACACACAGAATATATAAGTATAGTACAGTACTACTGACCTGAGACCGACAGCCGATGGAAAGATTAGCAGCCAATCCTTTCCTTCCTTCCCTTCAGAGTGAATGAGTCAGGATCCCCCTGCAGTCCACTATTACTCTCCTCCGTCCGCACCTCTCTCTCTCTCTCTCTCTCTCTCGCTCTCTCTCTTTCTTTGACTCACTCCTCTCCCATTGTGACAGTGAGTGTACAGTGTGCAGAGGAGAGGAACTGTTGCTACACTGAGTGGCTGCACTCGTTCGCTCTCCTGTTTCCTTATCTTATTCCGTGCGGAGGGGGAACACGATAAAACACAACTTAGGCTATCTCTTCAGGGCTAGGGGGAAAGCAGCTTGCAGGGAGGAGGAAGGCTTTTGAATGGAGGGGGGAGAGACCCTGATTTGAATTATCTGAAGGCAAGAGAATACAGCTCTTTCGCTCTCTCCTTTTTCAAATGTCTTCTTATAGGCGTATTCTTGAGGTAGAGAGGAAGGGCATTATTTCTTCACTTGAAAAAAGTTCACTTGTTAAGTCTCTCTCTCACACACACACTCACACAATGGAGCAGTGACCAAGCACAAAAGACACACAGCTGCTTTCAACTGCATGGACAATTGAGGACCCCTCCCTTACCCCTGCCCTCTACCCCTCCCTAAAACCCCCTCCCCTCCCTTACCCCTGCCCTCTACCCCTCCCTAAAACCCCCTCCCCTCCCTTACCCCTGCCCTCTACCCCTCCCTAAAACCCCCTCCCCTCCCTTACCCCTGCCCTCTACCCCTCCCTAAAACCCCCTCCCCTCCCTTACCCCTGCCCTCTACCCCTCCCTAAAACCCCCTCCCCTCCCTTACCCCTGCCCTCTACCCCTCCCTAAAACCCCCTCCCCTCCCTTACCCCTGCCCTCTACCCCTCCCTAAAACCCCCTCCCCTCCCTTACCCCTGCCCTCTACCCCTCCCTAAAACCCCCTCCCCTCCCTTACCCCTGCCCTCTACCCCTCCCTAAAACCCCCTCCCCTCCCTTACCCCTGCCCTCTACCCCTCCCTAAAACCCCCTCCCCTCCCTTACCCCTGCCCTCTACCCCTCCCTAAAACCCCCTCCCCTCCCTTACCCCTGCCCTCTACCCCTCCCTAAAACCCCCTCCCCTCCCTTACCCCTGCCCTCTACCCCTCCCTAAAACCCCCTCCCCTCCCTTACCTCTGCCCTCTACCCCTCCCTAAACCCCCTCCCCTCCCTTACCCCTGCCCTCTACCCCTCCCTAAAACCCCCTCCCCTCCCTTACCCCTGCCCTCTACCCCTCCCTAAAACCCCCTCCCCTCCCTTACCCCTGCCCTCTACCCCTCCCTAAAACCCCCTCCCCTCCCTTACCCCTGCCCTCTACCCCTCCCTAAAACCCCCTCCCCTCCCTTACCCCTGCCTAAAACCCCCTCCCCTCCCCTCCCCTTATAAACATTCACTACTTTCCTTGACTGAGGTTCAAGTAGCTCAAGTAACATTCTCATGAGCGAAGGAATCTTCCCCTAACAAAAGAACCTTCCAGTGAAGGACCCAGACACTAAAGCAGTTTAAGTAGTTTTCTGCATCCCAAATGGCCCCCAAATCCCTGTAAAGTGCTATGGGGTCTGGTCAAAAGTAGTGTACTCTATTGGGAATAGGGTTCCATTTGGGACACTACCAGACCAAGCATGAGTAAGCCTTGGATCCTCAGGGATTAGCTTACAAACACTTTTCCCTCGAGGCTTAACGTGTAAAGCTTCATAATTTTCAACAGAAGCCAAGAAAATGCTATTAGCGAATGGTAATTGCCTGTACAATTGTTGAGGGACAGTATGCCAGTTTAGATAGAGAAGGAGAGGAGAGAAGGACAGAGAAAGAGAGGAAAAGAAGGGAACAGAGAAAAAGAGGAGAGAAGAGAGACAACTTGAACTTGTCTACATAATTACAAGACACTTGGCCAAAAACCACGCCCAATGTCTAAGTGGATTGATGCAGAGTGAAATGATGACAGTGAGGCTAGTTAATATCTCTTTAGTGTTCTCAAACGGCTGTAGTGAGGTCAATTTGTTAACTGTGGCGGGACAAAAGCAGGCTACGGGAATGACATTACATTACCATGAGAATGGCAGACTTCACACTGAGCTAGCAGTGACACACAAGTTCGACAGGACGATCTATGGAATAGACCATCATACTACTTTCAAAACGTATTCCTATCATGATACCATTCAACTATATCTCATTATCTAGGACAGAAAACTACTACACTACCTCGACAACATGTGCACCCTAAAGTCCACAGAGGCAGAGCCGCGATAGTCAGGCGTCCCATTGTGACATACTGTAGCTAAGCAGCTCTGAGACCAGCGCCTGCGGAGAACGCACAGCCCAAACGCGCGCCTCCCAAAAATCCCCAACCAACGCATCTCCGCGTACGCGTCCTCTATTCATTTGAATGTGTTGACAGCTGGAGAAACAGCAGTAGACCCAATAACAAAAGAGAACTCCCCGAACCCGTTTCAGTTAAAAGCTTAGGTATGCGGCTGGAGAAATGTAATTCATAGGCAGGACTGATATATCCATGACATCAAACATATCGTTTTAACCATGTTTTCAGCCTATTTGTTTGTTTACATTTACTTTGCATAAAACAAGGTTATATTTTGGGTTCTGAAGGGGTACGATAGTCAAACTACGCTCATGAGGCATTTTTAAGTTATATTCTTTAAGAATCAATGGGTACAATACGGCGAGCTCCGAAAGACAGTGACACACTGTTGTTTTGTTTCTGTACTCCAGCACTTTGGATTTTAAATGATACAATGACTATGAGGTTAAAGTGCCAGACTGTCAGGGGCTTCCCGAGTGGCGCAGCGGTCTAAGGCACTGCACAATTGGTCCAGCATCGTCCGGGATGTCCTTGTCCAATCGCGCTCTAGCAACTCCTGTGGTCACCAGTTGTACTGTGTTTCCGGCGACACATTGGTGCAGCTGGCTTCCGGGTTATTATGCGAGCAGTGTGTCAAGAAGCAGTGCGGCTTGGCAAGGTCGCATTTCGGAGGACGCATGGCTCTCGACCTTCGCCTCTTCCGAGTCCGTGTGGGAATTGCAGCGTTGGGACAAGACTGTAACTATCAATTGGATATCAAGAAATATGCAGACTGTCTGCTTTAATTTGAGGCTATTTTCATCCATTTTGGGTGAACTGTCTAGAAATGATAATACATCTAGGATGGCCCTTTAAGGCCTACATCAAATAACAACACCCATCAGAATGACATACTCCTTACTGTCTCCATACTAACTCATGTTTATGAGGAGGCCCGATCGCACACGTTTCAGTTCCCAGAAGCCTCCTGTAGATTTCCCTGAAAGGCCATTCAAAGAAAATTGAAAAGGAAACAGCTTGACATTTAAACCTTCGTACAATGTCCACGTTCATCAAGACAGCTAGTTATCCCATACCGTACGTCTGTAGCCTAAGTAACCTATTAGTGCGTTCATGTGCAGTGCACTGTGTGTGAGGAAGATTGTAGTGTATACTGCTTGTGTGTTAAAGGGACTGGGATATTTCTGCCTGGTCAATGGTCATATCAATTAATGATATACTCATTGATTCTTTCTTAAACAGAATATCCTGAAAGAATATGATGTATACATACCTCATGAGCTAAGTAGGCCAACACCTGTCTTAGCCCACCCTGACCCAAAATATAAGGTTGTTGTTTTACGTTGTGGTGAAAAAAACGAATCTTCCTCTCCTCTTATGTGGTCTCAAATGTTCTCAATCGCTTACAGCATCCATCCTTCCGTCGCTTTTGGGGGATGAAAGCAGCAGTCAGTATAGTGCTGACTGAGGTAGAAAAACAGCAGACAATAATTATAGGAAGTAAAAAATAAACGTTGTGTCCACTTTTCCTGGTGTACAGTTTTCCACTAACCATCCAAAGCCAAGTGTCCTGCTGAACAAAACTAAGCAGTACTTATCGGATTAGTTTAAATCAATTCCATATCAATTATTCAAGCTAAGAGAAAACAAACGTCCCGCCAAGCCAACATCCAATGTTAATCTCTCAGGGATTCCCTCCTTCCTGAGTTGCTTAGTGTTTGACTCTCTAGTCCTGGTGTTGTTTGACAATCTCAATCCAAAACAAACCGGACATTTTCATGAAAACTGTGTGCTGGGAACTACTGAAAGTTGCTACTGCAATGAAAATGTGTGTATTTGACAACAACCATAAGAGCAAGACAGCTATATCTTCCAATATGGAGCGGTATTGAGGTCTCCTTAGTGCAGTCTATCCCTAAGCTCTCCATTAAAAACGAGACTTCGCCACATGCCAACGGTTGGCCTCGCCTCAGCCATCCCCTCAACCAGACACCGCATACCTGCCCAAAATAACTTAGCGTCGCTTCTCGACCACTACACCATCTTGTTTGGTGTGCTGGTCTAACATTAGTACATATTTGAGTGGAGGAGATGGTCAGGCCTCCCTGCTTGGTGTGCTGGTCTAACATTAGTACATATTTGAGTGGAGGAGATGGTCAGGCCTCCCTGCTTGGTGTGCTGGTCTAACATTAGTACATATTTGAGTGGAGGAGATGGTCAGGCCTCCCTGCTTGGTGTGCTGGTCTAACATTAGTACATATTTGAGTGGAGGAGATGGTCAGGCCTCCCTGCTTGGTGTGCTGGTCTAACATTAGTACATATTTGAGTGGAGGAGATGGTCAGGCCTCCCTGCTTGGTGTGCTGGTCTAACATTAGTACATATTTGAGTGGAGGAGATGGTCAGGCCTCCCTGCTTGGTGTGCTGGTCTAACATTAGTACATATTTGAGTGGAGGAGATGGTCAGGCCTCCCTGCTTGGTGTGCTGGTCTAACATTAGTACATATTTGAGTGGAGGAGATGGTCAGGCCTCCCTGCTTGGTGTGCTAGTCTAACATCCCTGCCTTCTCTGGGTTACAGTGCCTTCAGAAAGTATTCATACCGCTTGACATCATACCGCTTGACATTTTGTTGTGTTACAGCTAAATTAAAAAGTATTTAAATTGATTTATTTTCTTTTTTTCTACACACAATTGATTATTTACTTATTTTTCTACACACAATTGATTATTTATTTATTTTTCTACACACAATTGATTATTTATTTATTTTTCTACACACAATTGATTTATTTTCTTTTTTTCTACACACAATTGATTATTTATTTATTTTTCTACACACAATTTTTTTTTTTTTTTTTAAATGAACATGAAATGCATAAATATCTAATTTACATAAGTATTCACACCCCTGAGTCAATACTTTGTAGAAGCATCTTTAGCAGTGATAACAGCTGTGAGTCTTTCTGGGTACGTCTCCAAGAGCTTTCCACACCTGGGATTGTGCAACATTTGCCCATTGTTATTTTCAAAATTCTTCAAGCTCTGTCAAATTGGTAGACAACAATTTTCAGGTCTTGCCATAGATTTTCAAGTAGATTTAAGTGAAAACTGTAACTAGGCAACTAAGGAACTCCAGTGTAGATCTGGCCTAGGTTATTGTTCTGTTGGTAAGGTGAAGCAGACTGAACCAGGTTTTCCTCTAGGATTTTGCCTGTGCTTAGCTCCAGTCTGTTTCTTTTTTATCCTGGAAAACTCCCCAGTCCTTAATGATTACAAGCATACCCATAACAATATATTTTTTTGCCATTTACCAATAGGTGCCCTTCTTTGCGAGGCATTGGAAAACCTCCCTGGACTGTGTTTGAAATTCACTGCTCGACTGAGGGACCTTACAGATAATTGTATGTCTGGGGTACAGAGATGAGGTAGTCATAAAAAAATCATTTTAAATACTTTTATTGCAACTTATGTGACTTGTTAAGCACATTTTTACTCTTGAACGTATTTAGGCTTACCATAACAAACAGGTTGAATACTTACATTTCAGCTTTTAAATTTTCAATTAAGTGCACCAGCCCCTCCTGCAGCAAAGCACCCCCACAACATGATGCTGCCACCCCCGTTCTTCACGGTTGGGATGGTGTTCTTCGGCTTGCAAGCCTCCCCCTTTTTCCTCCAAACATAACAATGGTAATTATGGCCGAACAGTTCTATTTTTGTTTCATCAGACCAGAGGACATTTCTCCAAAAAGTACGATCTTTGACCCCATGTGCAGGTGCAAACCTTAGTCTGGCTTTTTTATGGTGGTTTTGGAGCAGTGGCTTCTTCCTTGCTGAGCGGCCTTTCAGGTTATGTCGATATAGGACTCGTTTTACTGTGGATATAGATACTTTTGTACCGGTTTCCTCCAGCATCTTCACAAGGTCCTTTGGTGTTGTTCTGGGATTGATTTTGATTTTCCCATGATGTCGAACAAAGAGGCACTGAGTTTGAAGGTAGGACTTGAAATACATCCACAGGTACACCTCCAATTGACTCAAATTATGTCAATTAGCCAATCAGAAGCTTCTAAAGCCATGACATAATTTTCTGGAATTTTCCAAGCTGTTTAAAGGCACAGTCAACTTAGTGTATGTAAACTTCTGACCCACTGGAATTGTGACATAGTGAATTCTAAGTGAAATAATCTGTCTGTAAACAATTGTTGGAAGAATTACTTGTGTCATGCACAAAGTAGATGTCCTAACCGACTTGCTAAAACTATAGTTTGTTAACATGAAATCTGTGGAGTGGTTGAAAAATGAGTTTTAATGACTTCAACCTAAGTGTATGTAAACTTCTGACGTCAACTGTATGTAGTGGTGTAATAATGTTATATGCTGTACTGTTTTATCTTTTGTTATAAATGTAATGTCAGTACATTAATGTGTTTGGACCCCAGGAAGAGTAGCTGCTACCTTTGCAACAGCTAATGGGGATCCCTAATAAATACAAATGCCAATAAAACATTTCTCTTGAAAACATTCTGGTCTATATTTGGTTGAATTATACGTAAACAAAGTATAATAAGAACATTGACATGATCCTCAACTCCACAGACAATCTACAATATAAACCCTATATATTATTAAAAACGCACTGGCCACTAGCCATCTTCATCAAAGAGAAAACAGACTAACACATCGATATCAAGCTGCTAAAATAGAAAATACGGTCTTCATTCTAACACATGGAAAGCATCTAACTAATAACATCTCAGTTATGATCCAGCAGTGAGAGATCACTTTGAGATGGCCCATGTGGATTACCTCTAACTAATAACATCTCAGTTATGATCCAGCAGTGAGAGATCACTTTGAGATGGCCCATGTGGATTACCTCTAACTAATAACATCTCAGTTATGATCCAGCAGTGAGAGATCACGTTGAGATGGCCCATGTGGATTACCGGCAAAGCCTTCATTGGAGACACTGCATCCCAAATGGCAGCATATCCCCTATATAGTGCACTACTTTTGACCAGGGCTCATAGGCCTGGTCAAAACTATGTAGGGAATAGGGTGCCATTTAGGACACAAACACTGAGGGATCCAGGCACATGGACCACCAGACTCCCAAATTTAATTAGTTAAATACTCACATTCTCTGACTTCAACAACACCCTGTTGCAACATATTTCCACACAGATTGCCAGATTTGCTGAGGATATTAGATAAGAGTTTTTCCATGACATTTGGAATGATTTAGTTTGCACATCTGAATACACTGAATGTAAAAAAGGTGAAAACACAATGACGGAAGATTGTTTATCTTGAACAAATATTTCACAAGTGTGTTCAGGTGTAAATTTGGTCCCTTGGCTCATCTCTGCAACTACTCAATGGGATTGGGAGAGGCGAAAGTCGTCCTCTGAAACATGACCCACCTGGCAGGCTACTTCTTATAACACTGCTCGCTTAACCCGGATGTCAGCCGTACCAATGTGTCGGAGAAAACACAGTTTGACTGACGACCGGAGTCAGCTTGCAGACGCCCGGCCCTGTCACAAGGAGTCGCTAGAGCACGATGAGCCAAGGAAAGCCCCACCGGCCAAACCTTCCCCTATCCCGGACCGCTGCGCCACCCAGGACCCCAGTCTTATATTTTTGACCGCTGACTCACCAGGACCCCAGTCTTATCTTTTTAAAGAAAATCTAGCTCAGTCACTTACATTTGAGTCATGTAGCAGACACTCTTTTCCAGAGAAACTCACAGCAGAAATTAGGGTTAAGTGCCTTGCTCGAGGGCACGTGGGCAGAGTTTTCACCTAGTCGGCTCAAGGATTCGAACCAGCGACCTTTCGGTTACTGGCCCAACGTTCTTAACCGCCACTTACCTGCCACTTGTGTCCCTTTAAAATCTTTAACCCTCAAATCTTCTCCACTCCTCCCAGCTTTAAAACCCTCCACTCCATCAGTAAGTGCCAGTAGATCATATCTTAGCCTGAGATAATCAGCTAATAGATTATATACTTACTCAACATGAACACACCCAAAACTCCCTCTCCTATCCTACACATTCATTTACTACCGTGTAATAGAGCGTCAATATCTGTCTTTAGTCAATGTCCTGTACTGTATACAGACTATAGAATATGACATTCCTGTAGTAATATTGTACCATACAACAACCTTATATCACCTAGTCTAGCATTCCTTCCTCTCATTCTATTCGGCCGGTGGCAGTTGGACTTTTCCTGGCACGTCACCTCCTCTACTCTTCTCTTTATTATATTCAACTCCCATCTTCCTCCTCTCCTCTTATTCAACTCCCTCCTACTTGATCTCCTCTTCTCTTCCTCTTATTCAACTCTCTCTCCTCTCCTAGTCTTCTTCCTCCTACTACTCAACTCGCCTCATCTTCTTATCCTCTACCTCCTCTCCTCCAATCATCTCGCTCTTCTTGACAGGGGTCTTGCTGAAACAGCCCATTGAGTTGAATGGAGCAGTGGACTGGC
Source organism: Thymallus thymallus (assembly GCA_023634145.1). Classification (NCBI taxonomy): domain Eukaryota; kingdom Metazoa; phylum Chordata; class Actinopteri; order Salmoniformes; family Salmonidae; genus Thymallus; species Thymallus thymallus. The sequence continues at coordinate 4,267,602 of CM042394.1, read as the reverse complement.
CTGACACTGCTTGAGGAGAGTGTGTGTGCTCCAAGTTTCCCAGCCTCTCTGAGGACAATGCTGTCGTTTGTGGCTACTCGGCTCTACAAAGAACACACAGACTACCAACCAGAACTGGAGAGGGTGTGTAGAGAGAGAGCGAGAGAGAGAGAGAGAGAGAGAGAGAGAGAGAGAGAGAGAGAGAGATAGACATGCGTTGTTGTGTGTGTGTGCGTCCGTGTGTGTGACTCAGGGTTGACCGCTAACACTAGTATGGTTGACTGAGATCTCACATCAGCCAGCTGTAGAGAGGGGCCCCAGGGGATACAGTGTGATAGAAGCATGATAGGAGACAGAACAGAGCTGGTGGGCCAAAACTGAAAACACACTGACCACACCCACTTCCTCCAAAAATTATGCACGCACCCGACATGACACACAAAACCACACACATGCAAACACGACAAATAGACGTACTAAATAAACTCTAACCAACCACGAAAAGTCACTGACAGCCACTTCAACATCATCAACACACTGCAACAAAAAAACGTCCTTAAACTTTCCTTAATTGAAACCACTACAAACAAACTACAACACAAATCATAACCTGCTGTAAACACACTGCCAATCAATACAAACAATACAGCCACACACAGCCAATCCACGGTCCAGTGAATCTGGTCCAATAGCGACGAGTCAGTGTGTGTCCCCATGGAGACCAGCACAGCTGGTATGTGTCAGGGAAACACCCCTACTGATTAATCTGGAGCGACCCAGTGGCGTTTCCCCCCGGCCGCGTGTGTGTGTGTGTGTGTGTGTGTGTGTGTGTGTGTGTGTGTGTGTGTGTGTGAAGGCCAGCCTGTCAGCTCTCAGGCCAGTGTTTAGCAGATAAACAGACTCTTTACTGTGGTTTCAGCATGCTATGTCTCTGAGGTCACTAGAGATAGAGATAGAGGAGGGAGTGAGAGAATGACCATCTGCAGACACCCTAAAACTCAACAACCCCCCAAAACACTTACTTTCAAAAACCTGATATATCTCACATACCTTTCAAAATCACCACAATTTCAACCCGTCACTTTGGCGAAGCCTCAAAATCTATATGGACTTTGACTGGGTTTCTACAAATCTCTGTGTCACTCACACACACAGACACTTTAGCCAAGCCACAACATCTATATCTCCCTCCACACGCTCTTTAAGATTTCTACAAATGAAAACCTTCTGGACATACAGATTTTTACCAGGCTCTTAAATTCAACTCCAACCATGTGTGAGGGAGACGTTCCATCGGTAGAGAGCGGTTATGTGGGCAGAGAGACAGACTGCATGTGTCGTGTGGGACATGATATGATTTTAAAATGGGAATAAATGTTTTGGTCCCCACAAGGATAGTAAAACAAACATGTGTGTGTGTGTGGGGGGGGTTAAATAGTGGCCCGGGGACTTAGCAAGGTCTCTTTACTGTCCTACACACTGGTCTAGTACAGCTAGAACAGCTTGTCTTACCAAGGTGAATAGCAGAGGGAGAGAAAGAGAGGAGGGTGGAGGAACAACTTGACCTTGCATGGTTGGTGGGATACTGAACCATTCACATCCATCCATCCATCCATCCATCCATTCATCCATCCGGTCCTGTAAAAGGTTTACGAGTCAAGCAGCTTTTTCTCTCTATTCTTTCTCTCCTTTTTTCATCCTCCTCTCCTCCTTTCAGGGGCAATGGATGAACCTCTCTGGGCTGCCGCCCTCACAACCCCTTGGAATGCCTGGTCCTCTGTCTCTCTGTGGTGTCTGTGTGTCCTCTGGCCTAGACATTAGTCACATCAGACTGCCTTGGAGGAATGGAATAAATTAACCACATAGAAACGCATAGAGGGTAGTAGAGAGAGAGAGAGAGAGAGAAGTAGAGAGAGAGAGAGAGAGAGAGAAGTAGAGAGAGAGAGAGAGAGAGAGAGAGAGAAGTAGAGAGAGAGAGAGAGAGTAGAGAGAGAGAGAGTTGAGGAAAGGGAAAAACATTTGGCCTTAATTCTCTATCTCACTCCAACACTATTGTTAGCTTGCATCATCACACAAGAATTTTAATATGAAAACAGGACCTGCCCAAATAAGAGGCGAATTCGTCATTTTCATAGACTTTTGTCTCTTCAGATATTGCTAGAGGCAAGATAACGCACAGAAACATCTCTATGAAATGATTAACTGGCTTAAAGCAACAAACTCAAATCCACTTTCCATTGTGGTGTAATTTACAAATACAATATAAGGAGCTTAGCCAGAGAGATTAGCAGCCTCACTTAACTGCCAATCCTAAACACGGACGACGCACCAAGCAGACGGACTATTGTCTAACGACAATTACAACTGGAGAAAGCTCAACATACAAGCGGTCACATATGAAAGCAATTGACTTGCCTAGTAAAAAAAAAATATATATATTTGGTTAAAGACTGGTTGATTCAGAAACTGATGATGAGACTCATGTCATGAACAGTAGTAAAGCTGTCCTCTGGAGAGAGGTGGTGCTGTTAGGACCATCATAAACACAACAGTTCGGTACGTCAAGGAAAACGTCTAGACCAGACCGAGGTGGAGAAGAATGATGACGAGATTAAGAAATGTTAAACAAATCAGATGACATAAGGGAGGAAGATGAGGGGGGGGGAGACAGACCGTGAACTGAAAGGTTTAGGTCATACACCGTCACTATTTCCCATGTAGGATAACTTCCAAAAACAGTAAAACATCTTGTGGTGTGTGTGAGATATAGTGTGTGTGTGAGATATAGTGTGTGTGTGAGATATAGTGTGTGTGTGAGATATAGTGTGTGTGTGAGATATAGTGTGTGTGTGTGATGTGTGTGTGAGTGTGTGTGTGTGACCACAGTAAAACATCTCGCCAGACAGGCACAGAGTGACCACCAACAGACAAATCAAAGCCATTTCATTTGTTAGTTCAGAATTTCCAAAATACTCAAGTGGCAACCCAGAGTGTCTGTTTATTTTTGAAAACGTCTGTGTCCTTAAGAAAGGCTTGGTGAAGGAAACTTTCCATGCATAATAATGCTTAGGCTACTGCACTTGAAGCACTTGAGACAAATGCAATGTGTTTTCATTAAAACGCGTAACAAATCTACAATACATCTGATACATGAATTGGGGTTATGGTGTTGATACAATCCACTGGTGTTGCTACATAATAACTAAGAGGAAGACTGACGTTTAAGCATGTAAATAAATATATCTTACCTCTCTGGAAAGATTATTTTCTTCGTCCGGTCAAACAGTTAACACCGTTTCCTAGAGAAAAAATACAAAAACAGAAGACAGACAGAGTTATTAATCTTCTGAGAGCTCTTCTGTCTTACTGACAATCTCATAAACCAAAATCCCTTATTATGAGTCTGGAGCAAAAAAAAGTCAAAAACAGCAGACTTCTTGATAATTTGACACAGACAAACATATCTATTTGGTATAAACACAACTCTGGTATACAAAACATGCTCGAGGCCTAGTCGGCATAGATAGGCCAGCAATTCGCCCAGCATCGTCAGAGTTTGGCCGGTGTAGGCCATCATTGTAAATAAGAATTTGTTCTTAACTGACTTGCCTATTTAAATAAAAGTAAACATATATATAACATATCAGGAAACTCAGTTTTCACAATACCTGACATTTAATCCTAGTAAAAATTCCCTGTCTTAGGTCAGTTAGGATCACCACTTTATTTTAACAATGTGAAATGTCAGAATAACAGTAGAGAGAATTATTTATTTCAGCTTTTATTTCTTTCATCACATTCCCAGTGGGTCAGAAGTTTACATACACTCAATTAGTATTTGGTAGCATTGCCTTTAAATTGTTTAACTTGGGTCAAATGTTTTGGGTAGCCTTCCACAAGCTTCCCACAATAAGTTGGGTGAATTTTGGCCCATTCCTCCTGACAGAACTGGTGTAACTGAGTCAGGTTTGTAGGTCTCCTTGTTCGCACGCGCTTTTTCAGTTCTGACCACACATTTTCTATAGGATTGAGGTCAGGGCTTTGTGATGGCCACTCCAATACCTTGACTTTGTTGTCCTTAAGCCATTTTGCCACAACTTTGTAAGTATGCTTGTGGTCATTGTCCATTTGGAAGACCCATTTGCGACCAAGCTTTAACTTCCTGACTGATGTCTTGAGATGTTGCTTCAATATATCCACATAATTTTCCTTCCTCATGATGCCATCTATTTTGTGAAGTGCACCAGTCCCTCATGCAGCAAAGCACCCCCACAACATGATGCTGCCACCCCCGTGCTTCACGGTTGGGATGGTGTTCTTCGGCTTGCAAGCCTCACCCTTTTTCCTCCAAACATAACGATGGTCATTATGGCCAAACAGTTCTATTTTTGTTTCATCAGACCAGAGGACATTTCACCAAAACGTACAATCTTTGTCCCCACGTGCAGTTGCAAACCGTAGTCTGGCTTTTTTGGAGCAGTGGCTTCTTCCTTGCTGAGCGGCCTTTCAGGTTATGTCGATATAGGACTCGTTTTACTGTGGATATAGATACTTTTGTACCTGTTTCTTCCAGCATCTTCACAAGGTCCTTTGCTGTTGTTGTGGGATTGATTTGCACTTTTCGCACCAAAGTATGTTCATCTCTAGGAGACAGAACGAGTCTTCTTTCTGAGCGGTATGACGGCTGCGTGGGCCCATGGTGTATATACTTGCGTACTGTTGTTTGTACAGATGAACATGGTACCTTCAGGCGTTTGGAAATTGCTCTCAAGGATGAACCAGACTAGTGGAGATCTACAATTTTTTGGCAGATTTCTTTTGATTTTCTATTGATGTCGAGCAAAGAGGCACTGAGTTTGAAGGTAGGCCTTCTTCTTCTTCTGTGGATGTTATGGCGGACTACACCAAAAAAGGTGTATTGCCGTGACCAACAGGACGGTTTGAAACAACCAAAAGCTTTTTTTTTAATGTTATTTTTTTTATAAATAAATCCATATGTAATAGTAATCCACCCTAATAAACATTGCAAAAAAAAAAAAAAAAAAAAAAAACTACTCAAATAACTTTTCTGTCAAACATAAATAAAATATATCTGATCCCTACACAGGCTAAAGGGATCCCTGAGAGGGAGGACCTTCCGTCACCAGTACTCCTTGCAAATTTACAGAAGTAAAATCCTTCAGTCCCAAAAATCTTTCTGCCGCAGCCACAATAATGTCCAGTTTCTTCGATTTCTTTGAGACTTGTGCTGTACAGTTTACAACTGAGGCAATGAACGCGCTGAGGCCCAGTGTACAAGGTGAGCAACCTCTCATTTAACTGGTAGGGGCCCACTATAGGGGAAATATATATACTTCAGGTATTTCAATACATTTTAAAAACAATTATTCAGATAAACTTTATTTGAAAAAACAAGTAGTTGAATATTAGTGTTTGTATACACTTGGAAAGTATTTGAAAATACTCAAATACACTGACTTAAAAATACACTCCCATTAATTTAACCTGAGGTATTTAAAAAATATTTGACTCAAAAATACTTTCAAATACTATTTATATTTTTTTTTTTACAAATAACCATTCAAATACTCAAGTAAAAGTCGGTAGGTAGGTAGGTAGGTCGGTAGGTAGGTAGGTAGGTAGGTAGGTAGGTAGGTAGGTAGGTAGGTAGGTAGGTAGGTAGGTAGGTAGGTAGGTAGGTAGGTAGGTAGATACTTTATTGATCCCAGAGGGGACATTTCTTTGTCAAGCAGCTACGAAAAAACACAGGGCAGGTGCAAAATGCCAGAACGAAAATACACAAAAGACAGATACACGATACATGATACATAGTGCGGCAGTATGAATAAGTATAAAAATACAAGAAGTCTGCAGTTCAAAAAGCTACAAGTTACAGAGTGTTAGGTGAAAAGAAAAATATTGCAAGTTGATATAGATAAATAAGGAATATTTTCATGGTTAACTATACTATACAGGTCGATGGCAGAGAAATACTTATATAGCTAAATGTGCATATGATAAGTGAGGGTAATAATAGTTTCCTTAATATACAGTATGGTTAAATTAAAAGGTAAGTGAATATTTTGCATGGTTAAATTAACTGTACAGGTAAATATACAGTTAAATGTACAGGTAAGTGAATATTTGCATGGTTACATTAACTGTATAGGTAAATGACAGGAAGAGATACTTAAATAGCTAAATCTGCGTATGATATAATTTCACTCCCAGGAACTTGTATGATTTGGACTCCCAGGAACTTGTATGACCCAACCATTTCCACATCCATCCCCTGTATAGGGACTGCAGTCGGTTGGGCCTTGGTTCTCCTGAAGTCCACCACCATCTCCATTGTTTTGCTGATGTTGAGCCGAAGGTGGTTCTGCTGCTCACACCACACCACAAAGTCATTGATTGTGTTCCTGTACTCCTCCTCCTACCCACCCCTGGTGCACCCTACAATTAGGTGGCATGTTTCAGAGTTATATCTGAAGTCCGAGATGTAGAGGGTGAATAGGAAGGGGGACAGGACCATTCCCTGGGGGTCCCCTGTGTTGCTCACTGCCCGTTCTGACACACAGCTTTGTGGCCTACCGGTCAGGGAGTCCGTAACCCAGGAGACGCTTCCACTTTCATCCTCTTCATCTTCTCACCCAGTAGCAGGGGCTGAATGGTATTGAAGGCACTGGAGAAGTCAAAAAACATAACTCTCACAGTGCAACCTGCGTTGTCCAGGTGAGAGTAGGCCCTCTGCAGAAGATAGATGAGTGCATCATCCACCCTGATGTTAGGCTGGTATGCGAACTGCAGGGGGTCCAGTGATGGATACACCAGGGGTCTGAGGTGAGCGAGGACTAACCTTTCCAGGGTCTTCATGATGTGGGATGTTAGCGCTACAGGTCTGAAGTCATTCAGGACAGTGGGGTGGCCTTCTTGGGCACTGGGACCAGGCAGGATATTTTCCACAGCACAGGGACCCTTTCCAGGCTCAGGCTAAGGTCGAAGGGTAGCTGGAGTATTTCACACAATTGGTCAGCACAGACCCTAAGCACCCTTGGGCTGATGCCATCAGGGCCCGCCGCTTTCCACTGATGTAGTCTCTCCAGCTCTCTCTTCACTTGGTTGGTGGTGAAAGCCAGCCCAGGTGGGGAGGTGGGGGAAAGGAGGGTGTTGAGGATCAGTCCAGAGGGATCGGGGGCAGAGGTGGGGAGGGGGTCGCTGATTGTCTCAACAGAGGTGTTGTGAGCAAAGTGGGGGTGGGACACCCGTGAGGGTGTGTGGCCTCGGGAGCTGGAGGGGAGGTGGACAGGGCCAGTATCGAACCAGCTCATTGGCTCTGTCCTGGGTCCCCTCCGTCTGCCCACTGTTTGACTTTTTGAAGCCAGTGATATTTCTCATACCCTTCCACACCTCTCTCACCTGGCTCTGCCTCAGCTTGTCCTCCATCTTCTCCTTATACCCTCTCTTCCCCTCAGCAATCCGCAACTTCAGCTCCCTCTGGACGCATTTAAATTTGTCCCTGTCCCCCTCCTAGAAGGCCCTCTTCTTCTCATTCAGCAGTGACTCAGGGTTTATTATTTGGAAAACAGCGTACCTTCCTGGTGGGTACAGTGTTGTCTACACAAAAATTGATATAGCCCGTTATGCAGTCTGTAAGTCCATCAATGTCCTCCCCATGAGCCTCACAGAGCACATCCCAGTCTGTTGTTCAAAAGCAGTCCTGTAGGGCCTCATTCGCCTCCAGGGACCATCTCCTAATGGTCCTAGGGGTCGCTGGCTGCTGTTGGACCATAGGCATGTAGAGTGGGGTGAGGTGGACAAGGTTGTGATCCGATCTACCGAGGGGGGGAGTGCAGTGGAGTTGTATGCATCCTTCACATTAGCATATAACAAGTCCAGAGATGTATTATTCCTGGTTGGGCACTTCACAAACTGTTTGAACGTGGGCAGCGTTGAAGAGAGAGATGCATGGTTAAAATCCCCCGAAATGGCAAAGAAGGCACTGGGATGCGCTGTCTGTAACCTCACGATAGCAGAGTGGATGACGTCACACGCTGTGTTTGCGTCATCGGAGGGTGGGGTATAAACAATAACATGATAGATGGTATAATCCTGAACTATTATAGTTCAACTGTTGCAAAAAACTCATGGAAAACATACTAAAACAACAATTAATGCACAAACAATGGGAGCTGCTTAACAGGCGACCAGCAGGGCGGCGCCAACCTTGACACACGTAGTGGAGTGTTGCTAAGGGAACTAGAGACTCATACACATACTAGTGTAAGGGTTATCATTGGAAAACTTAGTCGTAGTTGTAAAGCGTAGTCGTAAAGCGTAGTCGGAGAGCGTAGTCGTAGAGCGTAGTCTGAGTTCTTCTTGAGCAGCGAGTATCTATCTATCTATGGGGAAAGCATCTAAAACACATTCTTTAAAAAGTGCTGGGAAGTAGGCTTAGTTGACTTTCCTTAGTGCTAGGTGCCAGCCTTGCCCAGGGAGTGAACATGAGGAACAGCACACTTATATAAGCCCATCAAGTTGTGTTGAGCAGGCTAAATGTTTAATGAGGCTACAACCCAGTTTCACAACCCAAAACAAAGGTCTTCCCGATGAGCAGCAGGACAGAACATCAGGTTGTGTGACACAAGCACTCACTCAGACAAAACACACACTTCTTAATTAAAAAACCCAACGAGGACCTGACCTGCTTCGGTTTTTTTGCGATGTCACGGTTACGCAATGACATGCGATCATTAGTCTGATTTTGTCAGCTGGGCTCAGAGAGGTTCTGGCACCAGCTGATGGTGGATTCACTCTAATGACACAGTGGATGGTGGGAAAAAAAGACCAGCCTTGGTAAGAGGAATAGACTGTGAACGACTACAGTTCTCTTTGTCATTACATAATGTCATTATTGCCATTATCCAATATATTATATGACAATTCATGAAACAGATCAGATTGTCAAAGAAGACCATTCACCAGGAGAGCGAGAGAGATAGTGAAAGAGACAGAGACCGAGAGAAAGACAGACTAGGGTGGAGGAGGTTGACCTCCCATGGCTGGTAGGATACTGAACCCTTCCCTTCCATCCAGCCAGAAGGTCATTGCCTTTATTTTGAGGTCAAATGTAACTTCAAAGTATAGGTCAAAGAGTTGTATTATGCTCTCCAAGTCTAATCCCTTTATCCAGCAGAAACCAATGACCATGGCCCTGCTCAGTATCTGTATACACGACCCCATTAAAAAAAATAAAAACAGGTGGTCTAGTCTGAAAGCAAATGAACCAAACTCCTCTACGCCTGAATGAATAATATTTTACAGGAAGATGTGTGCTATCACACAGCTCTCTGTTTTTAACAAAGCTCTCACAGCAGGAACAAGATAACAAGATCCCACATCTCAGGAACAGATGGTGGGATGGGATGTTACTGGAACAACAGCAGACCCGCAATAAAATGATTTGACAGCTAGTCAAATCTGCCCACTTATCGAAGTCAATAAACATATGCCAGCCCTATCATTATAGAACACTATACCGTAGTGTCTGAATTTGTACCCTATTCCCATGGCCGTGGTCAAAAGTAGTGCACTATATAGTGTGCCATATTGGAAAACAGCCCTAGACACAACCCTCAAAGTAAAACTGATGACTAAAATGGTGCTGGGTCTCAAATGTCCAAAATTTAATTTCAAAACAATAGCTGATATTGACTTGTATTTGGCACAAATCAAATGCATGGCAGTCGTAGAGAGAGGGCAGGAAGGTAGCTTGGCATCATGGCCAGAGAGCCACAACTAGCCAATAAAAGGTTTTTCCTGATAGCAGCAGTTTTGGGGCGGTGGTGCGATTCTTTGTGTCTTTGCTGCAGTCCACAATAAAAGCCCTTTAATCTGCTTCCTGTTGACTCAGCTTTATGGGGGCAACAACGTGTGTGTGTGTGTTTTCCTGCGTGTCAGAAACCCAGCATCATGACACATCCATCACCATTATACCCAAATAGACAATCTGACTGGCTCTCTCTCCCCATCTAACCACTATAACAGGTGAGGGACTCCGAGGGTAGTAGAAGGTCTTCTGTAGCTCAGTTGGTGCTTGCAATGCCAGGACAGTGGGTTAGAGTCCCAGGACTACCCCTACGTAAAATGGATGACTGTATGACTAAGTCACTTTGGATAATTATATGACAGTGTCTTTAGGGTTCCTATATGAGTTCCTAGAGCTTCCTGTGATGGTAAGAGGACCAGGATGAATACTGAGAACACTGCTGTAGTTCTTTCAATACAACTGTACATTAAGCTCTATAGAGAATAGTGATGATGGTGCTGAACCCCCTATAGAGAATAGTGATGATGGTGCTGAACCCCCATTAGAGAATAGTGATGATGGTGCTGAACCCCCATTAGAGAATAGTGATGATGGTGCTGAACCCCCCTATAGAGAATAGTGATGATGGTGCTGAACCCCCCTATAGAGAATAGTGATGATGGTGCTGAACCCCCTATAGAGAATAGTGATGATGGTGCTGAACCCCCTATAGAGAATAGTGATGATGGTGCTGAACCCCCATTAGAGAATAGTGATGATGGTGCTGAACCCCCTATAGAGAATAGTGATGATGGTGCTGAACCCCCTATAGAGAATAGTGATGATGGTGCTGAACCCCCCTATAGAGAATAGTGATGATGGTGCTGAACCCCCTATAGAGAATAGTGATGATGGTGCTGAACCCCCTATAGAGAATAGTGATGATGGTGCTGAACCCCCTATAGAGAATAGTGATGATGGTGCTGAACCTCCTATAGTGAAGTGATGATGGTGCTGAACCCCCTATAGAGAATAGTGATGATGGTGCTGAACCCCCTATAGAGAATAGTGATGATGGTGCTGAACTCCCTATAGAGAACAGCAGTGGGAAGTGGTTGGGGTCACACATAGGTCAACAATACTGGAGGAGGATAAACACAGCTGCATATGGACACACCACTATACAAACACAACTCTTCTGTTCTACACTCCCTCCCTAACTCCTAACCCCCTCCTTCCTCCTCCATTACTGTAAATAGGAATGACATAACCCCTAAGTGGTCCCTCATCTCAAAATCTATTCCAGAGAGCAGAGAACAGTTCACTTCACTAAACCAAACTGTCGTGTTACAGAGCTTCACATGCAAGACAACCTTAAGTGGGGTACAACCCCACCCCGCCCATAGCTTACTCACCTAACCCCTTCATTTTAGACTAAAACACACACACACACACACACACCCCTCCCCAACAAACACTCCACAATCTCAGTCCATAAAGTACATGATCATCCAATGACGATGCTTTCTCATCTCATAGCCTCCCCGTTTATCTGTTATCATCTGGTTCCTTCCTGTTGACTTGTTTTCTTGTCTTGAGCCATGATATAGAACCATAAAGTGGATCTTTGTAGTTGTAGTTGTAGGAGAAGGAGACAGTGGACCTTTGTAGCTGTATACTGAAGAGAAGGAGACAGTGGATCTTTGTAGCTGTATACTGAAGAGGAGGAGGCAGTGAATCTGTGTAGCTGTATACTGAAGAGGAGGAGACAGTGAATCTGTGTAGCTGTATACTGAAGAGGAGGAGGCAGTGAATCTGTGTAGCTGTATACTGAAGAGGAGGAGGCAGTAGATACAGTTGAAGTCGGAAGTTTACATACACTTGTACGAGATCTTCAGTTTCTGAGCAATTTGTTGCATGGAATAGCCTTCATTTCTCAGAACAAGAAAAGTTATTTGTTTCTGGCCATTTTGAGCCTGTAACCAAACCCACAAATGCTGATGCTCCAGATACTCAACTAGTCTAAAGAAGGCCAGTTTTATTGCTTCTTTAATCAGCACAACAGTTTTCAGCTGTGCTACATAATTGCATATGGGTTTTCTAATGATCAATTAGACAAACTTGGATTAGCTAACACAACGTTCCAATGGAACACAGGAGTGATGGTTGCTGATAACGGGCCTGTACGCCTATGTAGATATTCCATTAAAAAAAATCAGCCGTTTCCAGCTACAATAGTAATTTACAACATTAACAATGTCTACACTGTATTTCTGATCAATTTGATGTAATTTTAATGGACAACAAAAGTGCTTTTCTTTCAAAAACAAGGACAAAACATTTCTAAGTGACCCCAAACTTTTGAACAGTAGTGTATGTTTAGCTGTATACTGAGGAGGAGGAGGAGGAGGAGGAGGAGGAGGATGAGGAGGAGGAGACAGTGGATCTTTGTAGCTGTAGGAGACAGTGGATCTTTATTGATAACCCTTCACTGGCTACCTGTCAAATTTAGAATACAATACAATACAAGGTATTAACGTTTGTTTTTAAAGCATTACATGATCGAGCTCCTGAATATATAAAGGACATGTTAATCCCATATCAGTCTCAACGTCATCTACGTTCTTCTCAGAACATGCTTTTAACCGTCCCACGATCTCGCTTGAGGCGTAGTGGAGATCGCGCCTTTTCTGTTGCGGCCCCTGCACTTTGGAATGAGTTGCCGCTATCTTTGAAATCCTTGCCAAGCATAGATACTTTTAAAAAGGACTTGAAGACTTACTTATTCCATCAAGCTTATGATGTTTGAATGGGTCTGAGAACTGTGAGTGATTATATGTTTGATTTAATGGTGTCATGTGTTGATGTTTTTTAGTGTGTATTCTAGAGTTATTGTAATTTCTGTGTAACTTTGGAGTTATTTATTACTCATGGACAGCACTTTGGTCCATTTTAATGGTTTTGAAAGTGCTTTATAAATAAAGTTGACTTGACTTGACTTGACTTTGTAGCTGTAGGAGACAGTGGATCTTTGTAGCTGTAGGAGACAGTGGATCTTTGTAGCTGTAGGAGACAGTGGTGGATCTTTGTAGCTGTAGGAGACAGTGGTGGATCTTTGTAGCTGTAGGAGACAGTGGATCTTTGTAGCTGTAGGAGACAGTGGATCTTTGTAGCTGGAGGAGACAGTGGATCTTTGTAGCTGGAGGAGACAGTGGATCTTTGTAGCTGGAGGAGACAGTGGATCTTTGTAGCTGGAGGAGACAGTGGATCTTTGTAGCTGGAGGAGACAGTGGATCTTTGTAGCTGGAGGAGACAGTGGATCTTTGTAGCTGGAGGAGACAGTGGATCTTTGAAGCTGGAGGAGACAGTGGATCTTTGTAGCTGGAGGAGACAGTGGATCTTTGTAGCTGGAGGAGACAGTGGATCTTTGTAGCTGGAGGAGACAGTGGATCTTTGTAGGTGTAGGAGGAGGAGTGTGGACATTTTGCTGATATCGTTCATTACGATAAATAACCTATTAGGGCCTTACTAGAGGGATTAAATAAGTTTAATAATATGGGTGATTGTTCCTAGGACAATTGATAGATACAACATTCAAAATAGTAGTACTTTTAAGGCTAATATAAAAAACGACTTCGATACACATGGATATGGATTATTTCCGTGGACCCCATAGGCAGCAATAACATCACAAGGTAGCATGTGTCTGCACTGACAACACACTAGCAGACAGACTAGAGTTTCAGTCAGGTGAGATGTGAGATGTCTTCAGTGACTTGTCAGTATTGTTGACATCATTGCACAATAAGGCCTTAGGGTGTCTGGTTTCTGGGCTGGATACATGAGATGCACTTAACTCTGGCTTTGAATCAACTGTTGGCACAGGTGTGTGTGTGTGTGTGTGTGTGTGTGTGTATTTAGCCGGTCTAGTCATATCACTGGTGTGTGTGTGTGTGTGTATTTAGCAGGTCTAGTCATATCACTGGTGTGTGTGTGTGTGTGTGTGTGTGTGTATTTAGCAGGTCTAGTCATATCACTGGTGTGTGTGTATTTAGCAGGTCTAGTTATATCACTGGTGTGTGTGTGTTTCGCAGGTCTAGTCATATCACTGGTGTGTGTGTATTTAGCAGGTCTAGTCATATCACTGGTGTGTGTGTATTTAGCAGGTCTAGTCATATCACTGGTGTGTGTGTATTTAGCAGGTCTAGTCATATCACTGGTGTGTGTGTAAGGATGGTGAGTAGAAATACTTCTGTTAGAGAATCCTATTGCATCATTGCATGCCATGGAGCCATCTGCATCACCTTTCATCGTGATGGAGCCGGTTTGACGTGATGGTGTGTGCGGTGTCAGTGAGGATACACTGTGTCCTCTAACACACTTCCTAAGGGCCAGCTAGACAATAGAGCTGCTGCTGTGTGGACCAGGAGACAGATACTCCTGTCAAGCACACTTTACCCCTTATCAGTGAAGTAATGCTCTCTCTCTCTCTCTCTCAGTTTCCACTGAGGATGTGTCTGAAGGAAATTCATCTTTTCATTCAGGATGGACAGTGATATCAGGTTGGATCAACATTTAGAAAATGGACGCATTTAATTTCCCCTTATGTCATACTTTTGAGTGGTGAACTGATGTCATGTTATAACCTTTGATGTGATCCTTAAATACATCCTTTTGTGGGTAAAGGGTTTGGCTTGTATTCTGAACTCCCTGCCTACCCTATGATGGTATAAATGATGCTTTCTGTGATTGGCTGGTTTTTGTTCCGGGGAAAAATCTGCTCCATGTAACTAACAATAGACCAATAGCCCTGCGGTCTTCTGAGGCAATGTTTATAAGGAAGATTAAAGCACAACAGTAGATCTCTGTGTGTATTTTATTCCATCGTGAGAATGATGTACAAACCGCAACACTACTCTGGCAGTTAACCCACTGTTCCTAGGCCGTCAATGCAAATAATAACTTGTTCTTAACTGACTTGCCTTGTTTAAGGATTCATGTCCTCGTGCGCTACAGCCCTCAAATGTAAACATGGACTTGGAAGACAGTTCCACTACTTGTATTCTTTCCTCCCCTCCAATCAGGGACTGATTTAGACCTGGGACACCTGGTGGGCCAATGAATGATCAGGTAGAACAGAAAACCCGCAGGCTCCGGACTTCGTAGGGTAAGATCCCGTGGAGGCTGGTGAGGGGAGAAAGTAGGGCTGGGCGATATGACCAAAATATCATATCCCGATATAAGTCATTTCATATCCCGATAACGATACATATCACGATATAGCACATTTTCCGTAAATAGTTTATATAAAATGACCACATGTAAAGGCCTATTTCTTATTACATTTTGAATTATACTCAACAAATAAAAGGTACTTACTCATATTTGATTATTTCTCCTTTTATTTAGAACCTTTGTGCAAAAGTTAAATTAAGCATGTAACAAAATATACAATATTAATATATAAAATATTACGTCAACTATATTTTATGCCTAAAATGTGAATATGGTCAAAAATATCAAAACCAAACATATAATACTCTTTAACAGTAGAAATGTTTGAATTGTAGCAGCAAACAAATGAATACAGGCCTGACAAATATTGGTGTATAAAATACCAAATGTAAACATGGAACACATTCAAGTTTAAACTATAGCAGCAAAATAAGGCTCACAAATAAATATATAAAATATAAACAAAACACTCCTTCAAGTTTGAATTATAGCATTATATGAAAACAAGCAAAGTGCTGCAAACAAAATAGATATTTGGCAACAATGCTTCTAAATGTTTGCCTGATGTTGCAGAATCTCTACTCTGGCCGACACTTCTGTTTGCCTTGTGTTTCCTCCTCTACTTCGGCACTGCTGATATAAACGAGGCAACTTGACTTAATTCAAGTGTTTTCGGCACTTGGTACCTTGGGTCGAGTGTCAGCACCAACTCAACAAACCCACATTTCTCCACTGTGTAAATTGGGGCCATGTCTTTGCAGATGTAAGTTGTAATGGCAGCTGTTCTCCTTTCATCTTCATGATTCTTTGCCATATGGTGCGCCGCGGGCAAAAGCCCCTTGCAACGTCTGAGTCGGGGGCTTTGTTTTGAGCACTCGACTGTACTTTATTGGGTCTCAGCCGTAGACTCTCTCCGTTTCACATGATTCTTGCATAGGTGGTAAAAAAGGTTGGTGGTGTTTGAGCCTGTTGTCGGAACCAGCCTGCGGCATACATTGCAGAGGACGGTTTTCTGGTCCGTGTCAGACTTTTCATACCCAAACCACGTCCATGCGACCGAAGTAGCCCCTCTTAGGTACGAGCTCCGTGTCTCCGTGCTCTGTGTCACGTCCACTCTCCTCCATGTTTGTTTGTGTTGCAAATTAAACGGCGTCCAATTGACTAAAAATATTGCCGTAAAGAGTGTGATTTGCGACACAACTAAATAAATGACAGAGCATAATATGAAACGATAGATGTTTTTTTTATCGTCACACGATATATATTGTCATATCGCCCAGCCCTAGGAGAAAGGCTCATAATAATGGCTGGAACGGAGCGGATGGAATGGCATCAAACATAGAAACCATGTGTTACATTTATTTGATACCATTCCACCCATTACCACGAGCCCGTCCTACCCACTTAAAGTGTCACCAACCTCCTGTGGTAAGATGTGAATACCTCTGGTTCTACTGGATGGGATGCTGTACATACACACCATTGATTGAACTATCCTCTTCCAACACTGTTACAATCCCACTAGGAACGTACACATCAAACCACTGGAGAGCTAGATACTGCTTCTCTGTGAGAAAGAATGGTTGTCCTTAACAACCCAGACACACAGTGATAAGATAAGGGAGGCAAGTTGGCAACCGACTTCCCTTAAGACAGAGAGGAGCCTGTTTGCTGCTCAGTCACAACGACAAACAAACCACTAAATAAATAGTTAAAAATGAAGAGTGTCACCATCAGTCCATCACCAACAGGAAAGAAAGGAACACAGCAAATGTGTTACCAACAGGATATTATGCAAGAACCCTCCTTAGCAACTATCAACTGACAAAAACAAACAACACAGGCTGCTTCTGTTATCTAATTAGAACGGCCTGCCCCAAGTTTGGTCTCTGCAGGGTTCAGTATTGATTACACTGATTAGACATGGACACTGAACAGGACATAGGGAGGGATAGAGGCAGATGGATAGAGGCAGATGGATTGTCACAATCGGTGTACCCATTTTATTGCAGAAGAGAAGACGGGCAGGGAGACACACAAACACACACTCATCTGCGCTGACACACACACACACACACACACACACGGCTCAATGACACACACAGGGCTGCCATGCCCTCAGGGGTGTAAAGCAGAATGCAAGATGTGTCACTTATGAAACGCATCATTGGCTTGGTTCAAAACAAGGACAATGCAAAACAAAGTCCAAAGATACCCATCTATAACTACAGCACCAGATACCTCAACACCTAGAGCTCTATAGGGATTTCAATTGAGATTATACAGTAATGGGTGCGTTCACTTCTCTGCCCTGGATATAGGCCCTAGGGGTCTGCAGAATCCATATAGGCCAAATATAGCCTAGCTTTAAATACAGTAACACACTGACCTACATGCATTAAACTGCCATAGAACACAATGGGGTTGTAAAAACATTCGAAGAATAATGGAAGTGAGTCTAGGTGTGTTTAGAATATAGCAGTGAAGTTAAGATGACTCATGTTAGCAGGAAAGAGAGAGAACCTGAACTGTGGGGGTCCCTGTCTACTATTAGAACACAATGAGGTGAACACACACACACACACACACACACACACACACGCGGAAACACGCACCAAGACGCACACTCACTCATGTCGCACACATACACACGCATGTCACAGACACATTCTATTAGAGTTCAGGCAGTTGAAGCAATAGACGATCCATGGATTAACACTGTGCTGGGTCTTCCATGCTGTTTAGGGATCTCATGTCACCATACAGTGCAGTGAGTACAGTATGTTACACGCGTAGTTAACGCCACACTGTTACCATCCCCTCTATATAGCCATCTGACCTATGATCACTTTGCTTCAAATATGGCCAATCACTAAAGCCGGCACGGTCTTCGTCTTTCTGAACCCTCAACCCACACAATGGACCTGACCAGAAAATACCCTAACCTATTAAATCACGCCATGATGTCTAGCTATAACAACAGTACAGTTGGTAAGCATATCATCAGGGCCGGGACAAAGGAACAAAGAGTGTAGTCTGCTTCTGGTTTTCCTTTTTACCATTGAATAAATATAGGGATATTGGTATTGTCCCGGGACTAATTTGGACGCTGAAGAATAGTGACAGCAGAACACACACAGCACAGTATTTTGCGGTGAATCCTGCCAGTAGTGATATGTCACTGGGTGTGTGATGTGATCAGGGGATGTTGCTGCCGGTTTACCACACAAACAGGAACTATAGTCTGGGTGTGTCTGGTAGAACAGCAGCTGATGACGTGGTAAATATAGATGTTTGGTAACAGAGATGATAAAGCATGTTTCCTGTGCCTGTGGAGAGAAACACACAAACTCGCATACGAACACAAACTCGCGTATGAACACACACAAACGCTTGCACGTACATATCCCCACTAGGGCTGGGATTTGCCAGGGACCTCATGATACGACATTATCGCGATACGACATTATCGCGATACATTATTGCGATACTTAAGTGCCAAAACGGGACATATTGCGATTCTCACGATTCTATGTATTGCGATTTTATGTTTGAAGCATACAGCGGGTGAAATAAGTATTGAACACGTCACCATTTTTCTCAGTAAATATATTTCCAAAGGTGCTATTGACATGAAATCTTCACCAGATGTTGGTAACAACCCAAGTAATCCATACATACAAAGAAACCAAAACAAATAAGTTCAGAAATTAAGTTTAATGTGTAATAATGTGAAATGACACAGGGAAAAAGTATTGAACACATTAAGGAAGGGAGGTGCAAAAAGGCATGGAAAGCCAAGACAACAGCTGAAAACTATCAGTAATTAAAAAGCAATCCAGCCCCCTGTCAGTGCAAATTAATATCAGCTGGTTCAGTCCCAACTGATGGCCTACAAAAAGGTCTCATTGCCAAGGTGTCTCACAAGACACATCTCATGATGGGTAAAAGCAAAGAACTGTCTCAAGACATTCGCAACCTAATTGTTGCAAAACATAATGATGGCATTGGTTATAGGCGCATTTCTAAGCTTCTGAATGTTCCAGTGAGCACTGTTGGGGCCATAATACGGAAGTGGAAAGACAATCATTTCACCATAAATTTGCCTCGACCAGGTGCTCCTCGCAAGATTTCTGACAGAGGAGTGAAAAGAATAATCAGAAGAGTTGTCCAAGAGCCAAGGACCACTTGTGGAGAGCTTCAAAAAGACCTGCAAATAGCAGGTACTGTTGTCTCAAAGAAAACAGTAAGTAATGCACTCCACCACCATGGCCTGTATGCACGCTCACCACGCAAGACTCCATTGCTGAAAAAAAAGCATGTTGAAGCTCGTTTCAAGTTTGCTGCACAACATTTGGAAAAGCCAGTGAAATACTGGGAGAATATAGTGTGGTCAGATGAGAGCAAAATTTAACTGTTTGGATGTCATAATACACACCATGTTTGGAGGAGAAATGGCACTGCACATCATCCTAAAAACACCATACCAACAGTGAAGTTTGGAGGTGGGAACACCATGGTGTGGGGCTGCTTTTCAGCAAACTTCACATAATTGAAGGAAGGATGAATGGGCAAATTTACCGAGACATTGTTGACAAAGATCTGCTGCCATCTACCAGGATGATGAAGATGAAACGAGGGTGGACATTTCAGCAAGACAATGATCCAAAACACACAGCCAAGGAAACTCTCAATTGGTTTCAAAGAAAGAAAATAAAGCTGCTAGAATGGCCCAGCCAATCACCTGACTTAAATCCCATTGAAAATCTATGGAAAGAACTGAAGATCAAGATTCATAGAAGAGGCCCACAGAACCTTCAAGATTTGAAGACTGTTTGTGTGGAAGAATGGGCCAAAATCACACCAGAGCAATGCATGCGACTAGTTTCTCCATACAGGAGGCGTCTTGAAGCTGTCATTACCAACAAAGGCTTTTGTACAAAGTATTAAATAAATATCAGTAAGTGTGTTCAATACTTTTTCCCTGTGTCATTTCACATTATTACACATAACTTAATTTCTGAACTTATGGTTTCTGTTTCTTTGTATGTATGGATTACTTGGGTTGTTACCAACATCTGGTGAAAATTTCATGTCAATAGCACCTTTGGAAATATATTTACTGAGAAAAATGGTGACGTGTTCAAGACTTATTTCAACCGCTGTATTGCTCGCTATAAGTCTGCTGCATGAGATTTGATCAGTCGTAAATTAAAGCACAGAAAACTAATTGGCTCCCTGTTGAAAAAGATGGAGAACAAGCTATTAAGGGAAAATACTGGCGTTTTGGTGCAGGTACAGCCAACTAGCGCAAAAATAATAGTCAAAACGATAAGATATAATCATCCAAAATAATATCTGGATACGTAACTGTATCCATTTTTTCCACCCATCACTAATGCACACACACACACACACACTCCAGAAGGAAGCCATCCATCCCCATAGGACAACTATGATAGAAGCAATAAGCTACTAGATGATGTTTCAGCAACGAGCCAAGCAGAACACAAGGCCTAATGATAATAGAAAGGTAATCTCTGACTCTCTTTTCCATCAGCAGAAGAAGTCTACTCTCTCTGACCCCAAACCACACTCCCTCTCTCTCCTACCCTAACCCCAGCCAGATACCAATTACCTAACCCCAAGACAACCTAACCAAACCCCAACCACAAAGAAAACTTCCATAACTCTCACTGATTTACATACCTACTATGACATGTTCTTGACTTTCCAGTTCTAATACACTGAACAAAAACACACCATGTAACAATTTCTAAGGTTTTAGTGAGTTACAGTTCGTATAAGAAAATCAGTCAATCGAAATGAATTCATTAGGCCCTAATCTACGGATCTGTTGGTCACAGATACCTTAAAAATAGGTAGGGGCGTGGATCAGAAAGCCAGTCAGTATCTGGTGTGAACCACCATTTACCTCATGCAGCGCGACACATCTCCTTCTCATAGAGTTGATCAGGTTGTTGATTGTGGCCTGTGGAATGGCTGTACAAATCTGCTGGATATTGGCGGGAACTGGAACACGCTGTCGTACACGTTGGAACGCGCTGTCGTACACGTCAGAGGCCTCCGTCACAAACGCACCCTTTTCCCCCATGTAGTGCAGGGATATGCACGTGTGTGTGTGTGTGTGTAAATGTGAGTGTGTGGGTGGTATATGCCAAGCCCCACACACACACTTGCAGGTCACACAGAAATAGACACACATAAATATACTTGGCGCAGTGCAGATTCCCTCCATAGCGAAAGGATCAACACCTATAAACGTGCCTCTGCTGCTGACGGACAGATCACACCCCCTAGCTTCTCAAAACACATATCCCTCCTCCTTTAATATACCTATCTCTTTATACTGTATTACTACAGCTGTTCTCTTATGGCTGGTATGAATGTTGTTCAGGCCTACTTACTGCATGTTCAACTAACTTAGGCCTATTAAGGATGACATAGCTAAATACTACACCCTAACAGGGATGACATGGCTAAATACTACACCCTAACAGGGATGACATGGCTAAATACTACACCCTAACAGGGATGACATAGCTAAATACTACACCCTAACAGGGATGACATAGTTAAATACTACACCCTAACAGGGATGACATAGCTAAATACTACACCCTAACAGGGACGACATGGCTAAATACTACACCCAACAGGGATGACATAGTTAAATGCTACACCCTAACAGGGATGACATAGTTAAATGCTACACCCTAACAGGGATGACATAGTTAAATACTGCACCCTAACAGGGATGACATGGCTAAATACTACACCCAACAGGGATGACATAGTTAAATGCTACACCCTAACAGGGATGACATAGTTAAATGCTACACCCTAACAGGGATGACATAGTTAAATGCTACACCCTAACAGGGATGACATTGATAAATACTACACCCTAACAGGGATGAAATAGCTAAATAGCTACAGTACATACTAAACAGCTATGTTTCCCCTACACACAGACACACCCCATCTAATCCATCTAATGATAATCTCACAGCAGCCTGTAACATGTGAACTCAGATGACAGTGATTGGTTTAATTAGTCTGGTGACCTGGAACACATCAAGTTAAAAACATGCATATGGAGTATAGAGGCCCTGGGGGTACAGACAGTGTAGGGGGTAGATACAGGAGGATACAGACAGTGTATGAGGTAGATACAGGAGGGTACAGACAGTGTAGGGGGTAGATACAGGAGGATTGAGATAGTGTAGGGTGTGTATACAGGAGGGTACAGACAGTGTAGGGGGTAGATACAGGAGGGTACAGACAGTGTAGGGGGTAGATACAGGAGGGTGCAGACAGTGTAGGGGGTAGATACAGGAGGGTAAAGACAGTGTAGGGTGTGTATACAGGAGGGTAAAGACAGTGTAGGGGGTAGATACAGGAGGGTGCAGACAGTGTAGGGGGTAGATACAGGAGGGTAAAGACAGTGTAGGGTGTGTATACAGGAGGGTAAAGACAGTGTAGGGGGTAGATACAGGAGGGTCCAGACAGTGTAGGGGGTAGATACAGGAGGGTACAGACAGTGTAGGGGGTAGATACAGGAGGGTCCAGACAGTGTAGGGGGTAGATACAGGAGGGTCCAGACAGTGTAGGGGGTAGATACAGGAGGGTACAGACAGTGTAGGGGAGATACAGGAGGGTGAAGACAGTGTATGAGGTAGATACAGGGGGGTGCAGACAGTGTAGGGGGTAGATACAGGAGGGTCCAGACAGTGTAGGGGGTAGATACAGGAGGGTACAGACAGTGTAGGGGGTAGATACAGGAGGGTCCAGACAGTGTAGGGGGTAGATACAGGAGGGTACAGACAGTGTAGGGGGTAGATACAGGAGGGTACAGACAGTGTATGGGGTAGATACAGGAGGGTACAGACAGTGTAGGGTGTGTATACAGGAGGGTACAGACAGTGTAGGGGGTAGATACAGGAGGGTCCAGACAGTGTAGGGGGTAGATACAGGAGGGTACAGACAGTGTATGAGGTAGATACAGGAGGGTGCAGACAGTGTAGGGGTAGATACAGGAGGGTACAGACAGTGTAGGGGAGATACAGGAGGGTGCAGACAGTGTAGGGGGTAGATACAGGAGGGTCCAGACAGTGTAGGGGGTAGATACAGGAGGGTACAGACAGTGTAGGGGGTAGATACAGGAGGGTCCAGACAGTGTAGGGGGTAGATACAGGAGGGTCCAGACAGTGTAGGGGGTAGATACAGGAGGGTAAAGACAGTGTAGGGGGTAGATACAGGAGGGTACAGACAGTGTAGGGGGTAGATACAGGAGGGTGAAAACAGTGTATGAGGTAGATACAGGGGGGTGCAGACAGTGTAGGGGGTAGATACAGGAGGGTACAGACAGTGTAGGGGGTAGATACAGGAGGGTGCAGACAGTGTAGGGGGTAGATACAGGAGGGTACAGACAGTGTAGGGGGTAGATACAGGAGGGTCCAGACAGTGTATGAGGTAGATACAGGAGGGTGCAGACAGTGTAGGGGGTAGATACAGGAGGGTCCAGACAGTGTAGGGGGTAGATACAGGAGGGTCCAGACAGTGTAGGGGGTAGATACAGGAGGGTGCAGACAGTGTAGGGGGTAGATACAGGAGGGTCCAGACAGTGTAGGGGGTAGATACAGGAGGGTGCAGACAGTGTAGGGGGTAGATACAGGAGGGTCCAGACAGTGTAGGGGGTAGATACAGGAGGGTGCAGACAGTGTAGGGGGTAGATACAGGAGGGTAAAGACAGTGTAGGGGGTAGATACAGGAGGGTCCAGACAGTGTAGGGGGTAGATACAGGAGGGTCCAGACAGTGTAGGGGGTAGATACAGGAGGGTCCAGACAGTGTAGGGGGTAGATACAGGAGGGTCCAGACAGTGTAGGGGGTAGATACAGGAGGGTCCAGACAGTGTAGGGGGTAGATACAGGAGGGTACAGACAGTGTAGGGGGTAGATACAGGAGGGTACAGACAGTGTAGGGGGTAGATACAGGAGGGTACAGACAGTGTAGGGGGTAGATACAGGAGGGTACAGACAGTGTAGGGGGAGATACACTCTTTACGGCAATAGAACAGGTATACATCCCAAATAGCACCCGATTCCCTAAGTAGTGCACTACTTTTGACCAGGGCCAATAGGGAACAGGGTGCCATTTGGCACATAAGGATTTGTGAAGAGCGAAGACCAGATCTCGAGAGCCATTTTAACGAGATGAGTCTGGCGTGGGGATCAAATGACCTCCTCAGTTTAAAAACATATTGTGCCTAAACTTTGCATAGAAACTCCAATATCTATGCAAACGCCTTTTCACCGCTCAAGAATCTCAACTCTAGTCTGCACTGGATCCCGGACACACACACACTTTCCCTAGCTGAACAAAACTCAGCTGTAGTCCAAGGGCCGGAACCATGACTCCATTCAGCACATCACATCACCCACCCACATATGTATAATGAAGTTATTATAAGCTAGCCCACTAGTACAACTGGGCACACTGAGTTTGGCTACCAAACAATGCTACAAACATTCATCCCACACAGCCAGACAGTAAGATCCATGTATCAATGGTGAGAATATTGTATAAAGAGATCTTACATTACTTTCACATAAGTCATTTCCTGATCTATTGGTGTTAATCTGGTTTCACTGGGCATTACAAACAAGCTTAGAGAAACTGTTTCTGAGCATGTCCAAAAGAGCAGCTTCATTCAGACCTGACCAAGAACCAACAACTAGACGGAAATATATATAAAATAGTCAATTGCATTACAGATGAAGAGAAAGAGAGAGAAAGTCAAAACAAAGCCCACATATGAACACACACAAACAATCGCACCCCCTATACACACACACACACACACATACACTTTACCCCCCCCAAACACACACACATACACTTCACCCCCCCCAAACACACACGCATACACTTCACCCCCCCCAAAAACACACACACACACTTCACCCCCCCCAAACACACACACACATACACTTCACCCCCCCCAAACACACACACATACACTTCACCCCCCCCAAACACACACACATACACTTCACCCCCCCCAAACACACACGCATACACTTCACCCCCCCCAAAAACACACACACACACTTCACCCCCCCCAAACACACACACACATACACTTCACCCCCCCCAAACACACACACACATACACTTCACCCCCCCCAAACACACACACACATACACTTCACCCCCCCCAAACACACACACACACACTTCACCCCCCCCAAACACACACACATACACTTCACCCCCCCCAAACACACACACATACACTTCACCCCCCCCAAAAACACACGCATACACTTCACCCCCCCCAAAAACACACACATACACTTCACCCCCCCAAACACACACACATACACTTCACCCCCCCCAAACACACACACATACACTTCACCCCCCCCCCCAAACACACACACATACACTTCACCCCCCCCAAACACACACACATACACTTCACCCCCCCAAACACACACACACTTCACCCCCCCAAACACACACACACATACACTTCACCCCCCCCAAACACACACACATACACTTCACCCCCCCCAAACACACACACACACATACACTTCACCCCCCCCAAACACACACACATACACTTCACCCCCCCCAAACACACACGCATACACTTCACCCCCCCCAAACACACACACATACACTTCACCCCCCCCAAACACACACACAAACACACACACACACACTTCACCCCCCCAAACACACACACATACACTTCACCCCCCCCAAACACACACACATACACTTCACCCCCCCCAAACACACACACATGCAGGCGTCTTCGTAACAAAAGGAAAACTTAAAGTCTCAATCAATGTTGTAGAGTAGAGTATGAGTAAGAGAGAGCCACATGTTTTTAATCAGCCTCTAACTGAGAGGAGAAGTGAGGTAACAGTGATGTCATGTTTGTCTTTTGGACAGGTTCAAATAATGAAAGGACTTGATGCCTTCTAAATGGTTTAATGCTCCCTCTCGCTCTCCCAAACTACAGACCCTGGTTCGATTCCAGGCTGTATTGTGATTGGGAGTCCCATAGGGTGGTGCACAATTGGCCCAGCCTCGTCCGTCATTGTAAATAAGAATTTGTTCTTAACTGACTTGACTAGTTAAATAAAGATTAAACAGGCAAGCATGAACGAACACACCAACAACACACGCCCACTCACCCACCCCACCCACACACACACATTTACAGGCATAGTTCCACACACATGCTTGCACGCGCTGGAACACACACACACACACCAAGTTGATGGTGCAATGTTACAACAAGCCCTAGCTGCTTTCAATCCTTCCTCAGTACACAGAAGTATTTCAGGTTTGACAATGCAATGCTGCTAACATTAAACAAGGCTCGGTTTACTAGTTGGACAGACATCCGTCACTACAAATACAGTGTTCTGCACTGACTGTAGCCACATAGCCAATCACTGAAGGTTTGTTATTGTTGGAGCAGCCAGCAAAAGTCCAAATCGTTAATAGGCCTTATTCCTCTACGTGTATTAAGTAGGTAAAAATGGACCATGGTGGACACTGTACTTCCTGCCTACTTAGATAGACGTTAGTATTGGCTGGCCAGCTAGTGCCTTGGGGTGATTGTAAAGCCATTCATTTGAAAGGGAAAATAAACAGAGGCAAGGAGAGAGAGAGAGAGAGAGAGAGAGAGAGAGAGAGAGAGAGAGAGAAAGAACATTAGGTTAGAGTGATAGAGGAAGTGAAGCTACTGTGCCAAGAGCAAGACGGCACTAGCAGTATACTGTTCCTTGGGAAAGAGTGAAGGCCTAGCTTGGATTTGGATTTCAACACACACGCACCAAGAGGACTGTGGTAAAAAAAAATCAAGCATCTCAGATTCAGAGTTAAACCCTTTCAGAACTGATTATCACAGCTGGCCCTTTTTACTCCAGGCAGTCTGCTTTCTGGTTCTGGTGTTGAAATGGATATCATTAGACAGTGATTATAAGTTGAGAAATATCCGAGTGCTGAGGTGATCTGGATAGTCAGGGAGGTGTGTGGGTATGTACCTGTATCCCTTAAGGTTTGGTCTTTGATCTCTCCAGACATGGTAGACTACAGGAGAGAGAGATTTGAAACCACAAGGCCTTCAAGGGGTCTGGAAGATATTAGTGATTCAGCACTGAACACCATAGGTTAAAACCAACTCTGTAACAATCTGTGATTAAACACATATTTAGCTTGTCTAGTCATACCACTGGTGTGTGTGGTCTGCACATTGGTTTCTTTTTTATACTGTAGCAGCTCACTGTCTGGACTATGTTTCAAATTAGTTACCAGTGTAGTTAGAGTGTAATTACATACAATTACACACATACATTTAAATTCCATGTAGAGAGTGACAGTGATTGCACCACTTTGATAAAGGACTGGAACTGGACAGTGTCAGCTGATATCAAAGGGTTTTTATCTACCAGCCAGACTATGTTGGAGATACAGAGAGATAGGAAGAAGACAAAGGGGAAACTGCAGACCATTATCTTCTGTCTGGAAGACAACTGTGACATGGAAGAATGAATGCTATATGACATTGTTACGTTCAACATTTTCAATAATGCAAACTCAAAGAAGGAGCAAAACTGAAAACAACTGGGAATTCGGAAATCGGCGACTTCCAAACGTTCAAGACAACTGGCAACTCGGAAAAAACGAGCACCCATGGGAAAATCGTTTTAACGGTCATCCAACTCGGAAATCCAAGTCGGAAACTCCGGCATCTTTCTAGAGCTGAATAACACTGACGTCATGATCTGACATGGTTCTTTTAAGAGTTCCCAGTTGTCTTGAAAGCACCAATAGTCTCCTCTACACCACGAGTGTTGTTGCGTGCTGCATGAGTAGCAGATCTCTTTCACGCTTTCCGTAAACAAAAGATTAGGTAGTTTCATGCAATAACACGCCAACATATTTAGCATTTTTCTTAAAGAGTAGCCTGTCTAGTCACTTATTTTACTTTCCCTAGTCGAACTACAGTAGGCTAACCTACATTGATTGGCTGGTTGCCATGATTACATACTGTAGCCACCACCAAGCGAAGACGTTTATAAAACACATTACAGTATCATACACACTCATTGACGGAGGATACAATTTACATTATCTGCGGTTACATTATCTGCGGTTAACACATTGTTGCACCACGTTGCATAGGCATCTTAAAATGCAGGCTTCTACTGTATGAGAACGTGAATCAAAATCACACACAGAGGTTAACAGTCTTACTAGATGTAAATGAATATACATAACTGAGTTAACATTTCAATGTGCATTTACCTGATAAACTCGTGCAAGCTGGATAAGATGAGAAGAAATTACTTTCATTCAGTCCCACAGCACGCCACTCCGCAAGCGTTTTGAATTCAAGCGACGGACCACACGAAGAGCACGCCTCCTTCACTGACGAAACACTACAGTGATCGGCCTAAACTGATACCAATACTTATGCATAACAAGCCAGATGGCGTAGAGATTCTAAATATTTGCATGCGGAACCACGAGTCACTATTTGGCAGGAAGTCGTTTCTGACTTTCCTCTGCGTTACGTGAATGTGCATATATTTGGCAAACCTCACCTCCAATAGGCTAGTATGTATGTTATTACAAGTTATAGGCCTACTGCAAATATTTAGGCTATACATTTACGCACGACCCAAAACATTTGCAAACTATCCAATCTTTATCATAATCTGAATAAATGGAACATGAGTAATAAGACTAGGCCTATCAATCACAAAAACAACATAGCCACTTTTGCGTTAATAAAACACGTATAAAAGTGCCTATGGCAGAGTATTATGCCTATATAGGTCAGTTGTTCTGACTAGGGAACTAGGACTGTGATTCCCATTGACCTGACTGTAATCAGAGCCTGCAATGGCATTCAGTAAGTAGTCTCGTCAAGTGGACGATAAGAAAACACGCCCACATGCGTTCTGCATAGGCCTATATCATTTCACCAATTTAACCCATGCAAAACTCAACTCTATATGCTATACCTACGACTATGCATGCATGTCATGGATCTATGTAGGCTACTCACCACAGTCGCACTTTGAATTATCCTGCAGCACAATCCCTTACAACCTACTGTGCTCTACCGGCTCCGTGCAGCCTCCATGGCATTTAACCGACACCGCCTGTCTGCTACAGTGTAGCGCATTCCTGCAAACGAGACCATTCAGAAAATGTATCATTATAGACGTCAAAGCTTGCATCCTACAGCCATAATAAATTGTGCATCTGTTTACACTAAATGTCAACAACATCAGTTACTTTGAAATATGATGGATTACAACTTTATACAAAATGTAGGGCGCGTACAGTCTGTCCGATTTGGGTCAGTTGGCAAATGTTTATATTCCATCTTTATCAACACTCTTAACGATATGCTCCTCAAGAACTTCACAAAGATCACCATTTCCTAACACGAACTGTCCTGAACATACATTGAGTTTATCACTTGCACAAAATATGCTGCTGGTGATTCATCCTCTCCTGCTGTTTCCATGTTACACTGAGGCCACCTAGTGGTCATTCTCACTGTGCCGTAGAAGGAGCTGAGGCTCCTCAGAAGTGTAGCAGACTGCATATCAATCAGATTTGTAGCAGGTCGCGCATACAAACTAGATGTCTTAACATAAACAAGGTGAGTGTGCTTGTAGAATGAGGAGAAAAGAAAGACCCGCAGACTGCTCATATCACTTTAGTTTACCTTTCGGCCTGTAGGCCTAAAGGCCTTAGTGCAGGTCTTAATTTTGTTCTAAGATATTAGACATCAGAGAATTATTCCCATGCACCTGCAACAAGAAAACTCAGTGCTTTCCCTCTTTTATAGAATGAATAACAAACGGTGGCTGGTGAAATAACGCAGACTACAGCTGCTTGGAAAGATTACAATTCTGTATGCAGCTCTATTCAGACTAAAATGTGTTTATGATTGTAGGGTTTCTATGGTAGGCCCGCTAAACACCAGGGTTTCCCGAACTCAGTCCTTAGCACTACACAGCTGATTAAAATAATCAAAGCTTTATGATGATTTGGTGATTTGAATCAGCTGTGTAGTGCTAGGGCAAAAAACAAAAGGTGCACCCAGGACCGAGTTTGGGAAACCCTGGTGTAGGCTATCTATAGCTTTGAGTTTATCAGTAGGCATACTAGGATAAAATGGTAGCATAAAATGGTAGACCTGTTTTTGTATACAGTATACCAGATTTCTTCACAAATTACAAAAACAAGAACTTTGGTCATTTGTCTTAAAAACCAAGTTAAGTAAGTTAGCCAGCCTATTACTTGTTCTTTTGCATAGCCACATTTTTGTTCAACGGTCCTATCACCGTCACGAGCGCTCCAGGAGACAATACACGTCACACTACAATATAAGCCTTGACTAAATATGTTTTCATCAGAGGAAAACATCTTTAGAAGGTATGCTAGTACTGTTAAACTCAAAGCTATAGATACAACTGTAGGGAACACAACTCAATGCCCTTAATCAAAGGGGCAATCTGCAATTGCTGCATACATTTGTGGACTTTTAAACACTCAAAACATGGTTAAAATTGTTCATCTAATGAATAGTCAGTACTTGCATCCAGAGCTCTGTCTTTGAATTTCTCCAGCCCCATCGCTCAGCTATTTACCAAATCAGTGGCTGTTTGATTTGTAGATGGTTTGATTTGTAGATTGCCACTTTAATCAAAGATGGAACAGATCCCATTCACTTGCACAGCACGCTGTTTGATGCCAATAACCAGGAAGTGGAAAAAAAAGGTTAGAGAAAATAGTTAATTCATATAACTCATAAATTAGTGTTAACTGTATAAATCAATTAGACCGGGCCTGATAGTCTGCAGAAATAGCCTAGCCTGTGTTAACTGCAATGGCAGAAAAATCTGTTGCTGTAGCCCTGGACCAATTTCTCCAGGGGCGATGGACAATGGTGACCCTCGTCGTGACCCCTCTCCTTGCAGGTGACTTAGGTGGAGTTGGAATATGCAAGAAACACATTTCCATTAAAGCACCCTCCAAATTATTATTATAAAACTCAGGGGCGCAACTTTGGTTTTTGAAGTGGGGGGGACATATACAGTATATATATATAGTTTTTATCCAGTCGGATAAACACTCCAAACAACCTACCCGACCGTTCGGAGGCGTCCGCATGGTCCTAAAGCACACCGCTGCCTCGTTTTGTATAACATTCCAATGATAAAACTGGGGGGGACAAAAATGCAAGTTCAGAATGTGGAGGGGACATGTATCCCCCCGTCCCCGTCCCCAGTGAAAGTTGCACCCCTGATAAAACTCAATAAAAGAAACAGAGTGCGAGAAGTTTGTTTACAAATGTTCTGGTGAGGCAGTGTGTGGTGGGAGCTTTCTCACAAAACAACATCATTAGTTTGATACTGTTGATTTGCTGCCGCAGATGGCTTGTTTACATAGCAAGTTAGGATAATTAATGTGGCAGGTTAGGTTAATTAACATGGCAGGTTAGTAGAGCTAACGTCGTAGGTTAGGTGAATTAACGTAGCAGGTTAGGAGAATGAGGTTAGGTTAGGAAAAGGATTAGGATTACAATGCTACCGTTGTCAACACGACCACTAGATGGAGCTGTAGGTCTACTCCATCTCGCCACAATGGTAGAAACGTAAACAATCCATAGGTGGCGACAAATCATCAGTGTCAGAACACCAGCAAACGTGTGGCGAGCAGGCATTTGCCCACCACTTTTCAAATAAGTTTCTGAAAACAGGGACAAAGTAGACCTACAGTACTGGGACAAAGTAGACCTACTGTGACAAAATAGACCTACTGGGACAAAGTAGACCTACTGTGACAAAGTAGACCTACTGGGACAAAGTAGACCTACTGGGACAAAGTAGACCTACTGTGACAAAGTAGACCTACTGGGACAAAGTAGACCTACTGGGACAAAGTAGACCTACTGGGACAAAATAGACCTACTGGGACAAAGTAGACCTACAGTACTGGGACAAAGTAGACCTACAGTACTGGGACAAAGTAGACCTACAGTACTGGGACAAAGTAGACCTACAGTACTGGGACAAAGTAGACCTACAGTACTGGGACAAAGTAGACCTACTGGGACAAAGTAGACCTACAGTACTGGGACAAAGTAGACCTACAGTACTGGGACAAAGTAGACCTACAGTACTGGGACAAAGTAGACCTACTGGGACAAAGTAGACATACTGGGACAAAGTAGACCTACTGTGACAAAGTAGACCTACAGTACTGGGACAAAGTAGACTTACTGTGACAAAGTAGACCTACTGTGACAAAGTAGACCTATTGGGACAAAGTAGACCTACAGTACTGGGACAAAGTAGACCTACTGGGACAAAGTAGACCTACTGGGACAAAGTAGACCTACTGGGACAAAGTAGACCTACTGTGAATAAGTGGTGAAGTGCACACATCAGGAGAAAGGAGATAATATTAGGACGCACCCTGTGTGTGCATATACGTGCATGTGTGTGTCCTCCCCTTACCGTGGAACAGCATGCATCCCCATCACGAGTTTACCTCCCACTACAATCAAGGTCCAAAATAGGACCAGTGAAGTACCTTCACCACCTTGAGGGCCCTCTGAAACGTGTAAATTGCCCCCAAAGCATGACCTATAAATAACTCACACTGAAGTTTGTGTGTGTGTGTGTGTGTGTGTGTGTGTGTGTGTGTGTGTGTGTGTGTGTGTGTGTGTGAGAGAGAGAGACACCTGCCAAAAACAACACTCTGATCTAATAGTCACTTACGACAGCTATTTCTAGCTAGGAGGGAATAGCCTATTCTGCTCAACCCCATCACCAGGGGAGAGGACCAAGATGAGGAACATAGGGATGAGGAATGAAGGCGATGGGAAAAATAGATAAATAAGTCCATGTTCACTGTTCGTGTCAGTGAGTAATGAAACATGTGTTGGTGTATCAGATCAAAGTGTAAAACACCATCCTCTTTAATTCCTGTATCTGACTGTCTTCATTTCTGGCGCTGTGCCTTTTTTCTTGTGAACTTGCACGCCTCAACCTTGACCTCATGGTTGTGTCTCAATTTGGGACACATCACATGATGTAGTGATAAATCACGTTAATTAAACAGCAGTCAGATGTCCCTGGTAGTCAGATTCATGTTCCTGAGAATCCAACCCAACCCAATGGATACACAGGTACTCCGTTCCTCCAATACCAATCGACACCCATAGACGTTCACTCATGAATAGAAAATAACGATTGGATATCTATTTCTAATGCATCACGCATCTATGCTTTGTCTGTCAGATTAAGGTTATGGCCACACAGACACATAAACATGGATGAAATCGTACATGACGTACGTCATTGTCTGTTTTTTGTCTGCACAGTGTGAGGGCTTGGTTGTGGTAAGGCCTCTTACTCCCACCTAGGGGAGGAGAGAGGCACACAACCAGGCTCTCACACATTATCAGGGAGATTATCATCCCCAATCAGAGACAGCTGTCTAGCGTTGTCTCTGATTGGGGATGGTATTTAAGATCTGCCCAGATCCACCTGTGTGTGGATCATTGTTCGTTTGTCTGTCTGCACTGCCTGCAACATTCAAAAGTAAGTCACTGTGTTTTTGTTATAGTTATATTTTTTCACTCTCCTTTTTATTTGTTTAATGCCTCGTGAGAAGATCTCATTTCAAATAAAAAGGATGACACTTCACCAGCGCGCTGTATATCGTCCCTTCAATACTACGCACTGTGACAGAATGATCCACCACCCTGGCACGCAACGGAAAGAGACACTGGTAGACGTCCTCCACAGTATGGGGAAATTATCAAAGGAGGAGGTCTACTATTATCATGCGGTGGAGGAAGGCTGGGGTCCGGAGCAGTCGAGGCGCCGACGACGGAGGACACGTCACCGGGCTAGAACTGAGGACCAGCCTGGAGCCCAGAAAACCCCTCAAACTGATTTTGGGGGGGGGGCTATGGGGGTGGTCGGGGATCGAGGAAGAAGAGCCCCGACCACTGCACTCGTGGGGGTTCCAGGAGGAGCCCCTACAGCCGTGGGAGCAGGAGTACAGAGAGGAGTCGGAGGAAGACGACAGCGATGTGCTTCTGTTCCCTCACTCGTGGGGGTTCCCGGAGGAACCCTCACAGGATGGGGATTGGCGTTGGAGTAGGGACGACAGGCACAGTCGTGCTCCAGCGTCAGTTCCCAGTCCGGTGCCTCCAGCGCCGGTCCAGAGTCGGAGGAGGAGGAGACCGACTCAGCGCACCAAACCATCGGTGCGCAACAATAGACGGTACGGCCCGCGCCTGCTCCGCGCACCAGCTCTATGGTGCGTTTCCCCAGCCCGGCGCGACCCGTGCCAGCTCAACGCACCGACCCAACGGTGCGTTTCCCCAGCCAGGTACAGCCCGTTCCAGCTACTCGCACCAGACCAGTGGTGCGTTCCCCCAGCCCGGTACGGTCTGTGCCTGCTCATCGCACCCAACCTATGGTGCGTTTCCCCAGCCCGGTGCGACCCGTGCCAGCTCCTCGCACCAGACCTATGGTGCGT
This sequence comes from Thymallus thymallus, assembly GCA_023634145.1. Lineage (NCBI taxonomy): Eukaryota > Metazoa > Chordata > Actinopteri > Salmoniformes > Salmonidae > Thymallus > Thymallus thymallus. The sequence continues at coordinate 4,232,947 of CM042394.1, read as the reverse complement.
TCCCCCAGTCCAGTATGCCCCGTGCCTACTCCTCGCACGGAGGCTACTGCGACGGTCGCCAGCACAGCTCTGTGGTTGGAGACCATCTCTGCGTCGGTGCCCAGAGTGGGCACGACGTTCAGTCCCGCTGTGGAGCTGGAGCTCCATAGCGCGTCGGTGCCCAGTCTGGGGCCGACAGCCAGCCCAACCAGAGGGCTGGAAACCATCTCTGCGTCGGTGCCCAGGGTGGGCACGACGTTCAGCCCCGCTGTGGAGCAGGAGCTCCATAGCGCGTCGGTGCCCAGTGTGGGGCCGACAGCCAGCCCAACCATAGGGCTTGAAACCCTCTCCGCGTCGGTGCCCAGGGTGGGCACGACGTTCAGCCCCGCTGTGGAGCAGGAGCTCCATAGCGCGTCGGTGCCCAGTCTGGGGCCGACAGCCAGCTCAACCAGAGGGCTGGAAACCATCTCTGCGTCGGTGCCCAGGTTGGGCACGACGTTCAGCCCCCCCAGAGGGTTGGAAACCATCTCTGCGTCGGTGCCCAGGTTGGGCACGACGTTCAGCCCCCCCAGAGGGTTGGAAACCATCTCTGCGTCGGTGCCCAGGGTGGGCACGACGTTCAGTCCCGCTGTGGAGCAGGAGCTCCATAGCGTGTCGGTGCCCAGTCTGGGGCCGACAACCAGACCAGCTGCAGGGCTGAAGCCCACCTCTGCGTCGGTGCCCAGGGTGGGCACGGCATCCAGCCTGAGGTCTCCGGAGAAGGTCAGCAGCCCGAGGCCTCCTGTGACGGTCAGTAGCCGGAGGTCTCCTGTAAAGGTCAGCAGCCTGAGGCCTCCTGTGAAGGTCAGCAGCCCGAGACCTCCGGAGAAGGTCAGCAGCCCGAGGCCTTCAGTGAAGGTCAGCAGCCCGAGGCCTCCAGTGAGGGTCAGCAGCCCGAGGCCTCCAGTGAGGGTCAGCAGCCCGAGGCCTCCAGTGAGGGTCAGCAGCCCGAGGCCTCCAGTGAAGGTCAGCAGCCCGAGGCCTCCAGTGAAGGTCAGCAGCCCGAGGCCTCCAGTGAAGGTCAGCAGCCCGAGGCCTCCAGTGAAGGTCAGCAGCCCGAGGCCTCCAGTGAAGGTCAGCAGCCCGAGGCCTCCAGTGAAGGTCAGCAGCCCGAGGCCTCCAGTGAAGGTCAGCAGCCCGAGGCCTCCAGTGAAGGTCAGCAGCCCGAGGCCTCCAGTGAAGGTCAGCAGCCCGAGGCCTCCAGTGAAGGTCAGCAGCCCGAGGCCTCCAGTGAAGGTCAGCAGCCCGAGGCCTCCAGTGAAGGTCAGCAGCCCGAGGCCTCCAGCGAAGGTCAGCAGCCCGAGGCCTCCAACGAAGGTCAGCAGCCCGAGGCCTCCAGCGAAGGTCAGCGCCACGCCACCTCCAGCGAAGGTCAGCGCCACGCCACCTCCAGCGAAGGTCAGCGCCACGCCACCTCCAGCGAAGGTCAGCGCCACGCCACCTCCAGCGAAGGTCAGCGCCACGCCACCTCCAGCGAAGGTCAGCGCCACGCCACCTCCAGCGAAGGTCAGCGCCACGCCACCTCCAGCGAAGGTCAGCGTTCCGCCACCTCCAGCGAAGGTCAGCGTTCCGCCACCTCCAGCGAAGGACAGCAGCCCGGAGCCTCCAGCCACAGCTCAAGGCCTGGAGCCTCCTCCACCGGTGCCCAGTCCGGGGCCGGTCGTCTGCTTCGCTCCAGTGCCGGAGCAGTCCGCTCCACCGGTGCCCAGTCCGGGGCCGGTCGTCTGCGCCGCTCCAGTGCCGGAGCAGTCCGCTCCACCGGTGCCCAGTCCGGGGCCGGTCGTCTGCGCCGCTCCAGTGCCGGAGCAGTCCGCTCCACCGGTGCCCAGTCCGGGGCCGGTCGTCTGCGTCGCTCCAGTGCCGGAGCAATCCGCTCCACCGGTGCCCAGTCCGGGGCCGGTCGTCTACGTCGCTCCAGAGACGGAGCAGTCAGCTCCACCGGTGCCCAGTCCGGGGCCGGTTGTCAGCCCCTCTCCAGGGTCGAGGGCTCCCGCAACAGGGTCCAGACAGGACTTGGTGAATGGCGGGAGTACTGAGGGGGGAACCACCGCGCCGGGGTCCGGACCGGACCGGGCGTGCAACGGAGAGGTAGGAGGAAAGCTACTCTCACAGCCTGTGCCACGCCCGGAACCGGAACCGGAGCCCCCACCAGCAACCACCTCAGTACCCCGCCATGTCCCCCCTAGTTTTGGACATTTTTTCTTTTCAGGAGAGGGGGGATTGTATGTGTGCGGTCGGGAGTCCGCACCTTAGGGGGGGGGTACTGTGAGGGCTTGGTTGTGGTAAGGCCTCTTACTCCCACCTAGGGGAGGAGAGAGGCACACAACCAGGCTCTCACACATTATCAGGGAGATTATCATCCCCAATCAGAGACAGCTGTCTAGCGTTGTCTCTGATTGGGGATGGTATTTAAGATCTGCCCAGATCCACCTGTGTGTGGATCATTGTTCGTTTGTCTGTCTGCACTGCCTGCAACATTCAAAAGTAAGTCACTGTGTTTTTGTTATAGTTATATTTTTTCACTCTCCTTTTTATTTGTTTAATGCCTCGTGAGAAGATCTCATTTCAAATAAAAAGGATGACACTTCACCAGTGCGCCGTATATCGTCCCTTCAATACTACACACTGTGACACACAGAGATTCATCCGCCTCCATCACCTCATGTTTCAGCATGATAATGCACAGCCCCATGTTGCAAGGATCTGTACACATTTCCAGGGAGCTAAAAATATCCCAGTTCTTCCATGGCCTGCATACTCACCGGACGTGTCACCCATTGAGCATGTTTGGGATGCTCTGGATCGACGTGAACTCTTTATTTACAGGCAACAGTTTGGATTCACAAGGTCACAGCCTCCTAGGGTAACCATACAGATTAGATCAGAGGGAGTTCCCACCAGCCAGTCAATCAGCCAACCAGTCAGACAGACAGTCAAGTCAGGCAGTCAGTCATTCAGCCAACCACCTAGTCAGTCAGTCAGTCAGTTAGCCAACTAGTCAGCCAACCAGACAGTAGGTCTTTCAGCCAACCAGTCAGCCAACTAGCCAGCCAGCCATTCAGCCAGTCAGTCAGTCAGCCAGCCAGCCAGCCAACCAGTCATTCAGCCAACCAACCAGTCAGTCAGTCAATCAGCCAGCCAAACAACCAACCAACCAACCAACCAACCAACCAACCGACCAACCAGCCAGCCAGCCCCTCCTTTCCTGCACTCCATAGAATAGATACAGTGGTGTTGGCTGGACCAATCGGCTCCTTAAACAGCAGGGGTTGAGGCAGAGAGAGAGAGAGAGAGAGATGCACAGAGAGGAAGGCTGCACACATCTCTCACACACACACAGGTTAGTTCATTCTGAGACCAAACACACACTCTCTCACACATACACAGACACACTCTGGATCTCTCTTTCACACACTTATACACTTTTGATTTGGATTTTGCATGTACATTTTGAATTTGTTAGATTTATTTTGGACCTGTTTTCATACAATTAGTACCATACACCCATTAGTCAATATGTGCCTTGTTCCAGTTGTCGTGCTGTTGTCTTTTCTGGGTGAGTACCACAATGGTTTTTGAAATACTTTTGCAATACTGAAGCCTGGTTGGTCAGCACTTCTTGTCTATATGAAGTGCTATATCCTCGGTTACTGTAGAGGTTACATAACATTTACACATATCATTGTGATTCTTACTGTGTAAACTCCTTGAAATCCTCTTGCTTAGTTAATAATTGATTGTTAACTATTACCTAAAAAGGGATTATGATCAGTACAGTTTCTCTCAAAATACTGTATGTTTTTTTTTCAATCAATCAAACTAATCTAGCAAATGAATCTATCAAGTATCAAACTAATCTATCAAACATGATGCCAAAAAGCACAGTGATGTTCCAATGTAGTTGTCTTCTGCATGGTTAACGTCACGGTTCAGAACATACCTGTAGTGTATTTTTACATGCTACTCTTACCTTGTTACTTTTTCAGTCTTAGATACGCACATTCCACTCGTAGCAACTATGAATGTCATAGTTTCTCAGGGCTATCCGGGGTTAATTGATAGAATTACATGAGCTGAGAGACAATGTCTGCTTCCCAAAATGGCACCCTATTCCCTACATAGTGCACTACTTTTGACCAGGACCCAATAGGGTGCCATTTGCGACGCATAAATGTCATCACCCTATAGTTTCAGACAATGTTATCGGCCCATTGGGTATCAAGGGTTATAGACATTGAATCCATCATTATACATGGCTTGACTCACACAGCAGTATTTGGCGCCAGAAGCCTCTTCTCCATGGCTGAGGTGATCTCTATTTTTGTTCAGTGTAGTACAATAAACTGGGTCTAGGTTCCTGTATTCCAGAAACTCAGATCCTTATTCATTCAACTGACCAGATGCTAAAATCCTCAATCAGTTAACCCAATTAAGAACCTTAAGTAAAGTAACATGCACTGATGACAAAGGGTCCGGAACAACAAAACTGAGTTTCATTCAAGATTTATCACAAAAGTCACACAAGCATGAAAAATGTAGATATGTAAGATATTTTTTGTGCCCTTAACTCACATCCCTATAGGACTACCAATACACCGTTTTTGCCTAGTACAATTACTGTATATGAGAAGCACACTATTTTAATAAGAAAAAAGATCTTACCTTCTAAAACGACAATACAGTATTGTTCTTTCCATCCTCAAGGTGGGAAAGGAAAACTAAAAAAATACTTTAAAATACTATCAATGAAGAGATCCTACTCTTAGAAAAAAAAAGTGCTACTGTATCTAAAACCTTAAAGGGTTCTTTCCCCATAGGAGAACCCTTTGAAGAACCCTTTTCGGGTTGCAGGTAGAACTCTTTTGGTTCCAGTTTTGGGTTCCATGTAAAACCACTTCTACAGAGGGTTCTACATGGAACCCCAAAGGGTTCAACCTAGAACCAAAAAGGGTTCTCCTATGGGGACAGCCGAAGAACCTGTTTGGAACTCTTTTGGATCGTAATGATATAAAAAAGAAACTTGAAAAGGATTAAAATAATAAAAGGCTAATAAAAACTCTAATCACACTTCTATCATCAAATCAAAATAACATATTAGATACAGATCAATAACAACTCCTTAATCTTCCAAACTGAACATAGAACCCCGCCCCCTTATACTAATTCCATATCTCTTCTGTTCATTCATGTACTTAATCTCTCATTAACTTGTTCATTAACTTGTTCATGTATTTTTTCTGTGTTTGTCTGAATGTGTTTGTCTGAATGTGTGTGTCTGAATGTGTGTGTCTGAATGTGTGTGTGTCTGAATGAGTGTGTCTCTGTGTGTGTCTGAGAGTGTGTATGTGTGTGTGTCTGAGTGTGTCTCTGTGTGTGTGTCTGAGAGTGTGTGTCTGAGAGTGTGTTTCTGAATGTGTCTGTGTGTGTGTGTGTGTGTCTGAGAGTGTGTGTGTGAGAGTGTGTTTCTGAATGTGTCTGTGTGTGTGTGTGTGTGTGTGTGTCTGAGAGTGTGTTTCTGAATGCGTCTGTGTGTGTGTGTGTGTCTGAGAGTGTGTGTCTGAGAGTGTGTTTCTGAATGTGTCTGTCTGTGTGTGTGTCTGTGTGTGTGTGTGTGTGTGTGTGTCTCTGTGTGTGTCTGTGTCTGAATGTGTGTGTATTTGTACGTGGTGTAAATGTTCATGTGTAATTCTGTGTGTGTGTCTCTGTGCTGCATGGCTGTGTGTTCATCAGCCATTATTGTTCATCCTATTTACAGGCAACAGTTTGGATTCACAAGGTCACAGCCTCCTAGGGTAACCATACAGATTAGATCAGAGGGAGTTCCCACCAGCCAGTCAATCAGCTAACCAACCAGTCATCCACCCAGACAGACAGACAGTCAAGTCAGCCAGTCAGTCATTCAGCCAACCACCTAGTCAGTCAGCCAGTCAGCCAGTCAGCCAGTCAGTCAGTCAGTCAGTCAGTCAGCCAACCAACCAGTCAGTCATTCAGCCAACCAGACAGCCATCCAGCCAGCCAGTCAGTCAGTCAGCCAACCAACCAGTCATCCACCCAGACAGACAGACAGTCAAGTCAGTCATTCAGCCAACCACCTAGTCAGTCAGCCAGTCAGTCAGTCAGTCAGCCAACCAACCAGTCAGTCATTCAGCCAACCAGACAGCCATCCAGCCAGCCAGTCAGTCAGTCATTCATCCAACCAGTCAGCCATCCAGCCAGCCAGTCAGTCAGTCAGTCAATCAGACAACCAACCAACCAACCAACCAACCAGCCAGCCCCTCCTTTCCTGCACTCCATAGAATAGATACAGTGGTGTTGGCTGGACCAATCGGCTGCTTAAACAGCAGGGGTTGAGGCAGGGAGAGAGAGAGAGGCACAGAGAGGAAGGCTGCACACATCTCTCACACACACACACAGGTTTGTTCATTCTGAGACCAAACACACACTCTCTCACACATATACAGACACACTCTGGATCTCTCTTTCACACACTCATAGAGTTTTTAAACTTTTGATTTTGCATGTACATTTTGAATTTGTTTTATTTATTTTTGACCTGTTTTCATACAATTAGTACCATACACCCATTAGTTAATATGTGCCTTGTTCCAGTTGTCGTGCTGTTGTCTTTTCTGGGTGAGTACCACAATGATATTTGAAATACTTTTGCAATACTTAAGCCTGGTTGGTCAGCACTTCTTGTCTATATGAAGTGCTGTTTCCTCGGTTACTGTAGAGGTTACATAACATTTACACATATCATTATGATTCTTACTGTGTAAACTCCTTGAAATCCACTTGCTTAGTTAATAATTGATTGTTAACTATTACCTAAAAAGGGATTATGATCAGTACAGTTTCTCTCAAAATACTTTGTTTTTTTAAATCAATCAAACTAATCTAGCAAATGAATCTATCAAGTATCAAACTAATCTATCAAACATGATGCCAAAAAGCACAGTGATGTTCCAATGTAGTTGTCTTCTGCATGGTTAACGTCACGGTTCAGAACATACCTGTAGTGTATTTTTACATGCTACTCTTACCTTGTTACTTTTTCAGTCTTAGATACGCACATTCCACTCGTAGCAACTATGAATGTCATAGTTTCTCAGGGCTATCCGGGGTTAATTGATAGAATTACATGAGCTGAGAGACAATGTCTGCTTCCCAAAATGGCACCCTATTCCCTACATAGTGCACTACTTTTGACCAGGACCCAATAGGGTGCCATTTGCGACGCATAAATGTCATCACCCTATAGTTTCAGACAATGTTATCGGCCCATTGGGTATCAAGGGTTATAGACATTGAATCCATCATTGATACATGGCTTGACTCACACAGCAGTATTTGGCGCCAGAAGCCTCTTTTCCATGTCTGAGTTGAGCTCTTGTATGAAATTCATTCATGGGGATGTAACATGAGACCAGTGTTATTTGAATGAATGTGTGTCACTATCTTAGATCAGGTGAGCCGTATACTCCTGGTAAGGGGGCATATCGGTTAAGTGAGAGGCGGAGCCCAATAGTCCACATTCATAGGTGCTTTGTTTACTTCCTCCAGATATCCTAATATTGATGTTTACTGCGTACATTACATTCCTAACAGTGCTGAGTCATAGGTTATCATTCGGCTAGAATATGGAGGTACCTTAACTGGTAGGTGTATCTGTTTTATAGGCTACTACATGCATGTTGATGACTTAATATTACTAATGCGCTGCAGCTATCTGTCATCATCTCATGTTAAATATACTAGCTATTGATATTACAGTGATGATGAAATATACTAGCTATTGATATTACAGTGATGATGAAATATACTAGCTATTGATATTACAGTGATGATGAACTATACTAGCTATTAACATTACAGTGATGATGAAATGTACTAGCTATTGACATTACAGTGATGATGAAACATACTAGCTATTAACATTACAGTGATGATGAAATATACTAGCTATTAACATTACAGTGATGATGAAATATACTAGCGATTGTTATTACAGTGATGATGAAATATACTAGCTATTGACATTACAGTGATGATGAAATATACTAGCTATTGACATTACAGTGATGATGAAATATACTAGCTATTGATATTACAGTGATGATGAAATATACTAGCTATTAACATTACAGTGATGATGAAATATACTAGCTATTGATATTACAGTGATGATGAAATATACTAGCTATTGTTATTACAGTGATGATGAAATATACTAGCGATTGATATTACAGTGATGATGAAATATACTAGCTATTAACATTACAGTGATGATGAAATATACTAGCTATTGACATTACAGTGATGATGAAATATACTAGCTATTGACATTACAGTGATGATGAAATATACTAGCTATTGATATTACAGTGATGATGAAATATACTAGCTATTAACATTACAGTGATGATGAAATATTCTAGCTATTGACATTACAGTGATGATGAAATATACTAGCTATTGATATTACAGTGATGATGAAATATACTAGCTATTAACATTACAGTGATGATGAAATATACTAGCTATTGATATTACAGTGATGATGAAATATACTAGCTATTGTTATTACAGTGATGATGAAATATACTAGCGATTGATATTACAGTGATGATGAAATATACTAGCTATTAACATTACTGTGATGATGAAATATACTAGCTATTGACATTACAGTGATGATGAAATATACTAGCTATTGATATTACAGTGATGATGAAATATACTAGCTATTAACATTACAGTGATGATGAAATATACTAGCTATTAACATTACAGTGATGATGAAATATACTAGCGATTTATATTACAGTGATGATGAAATATACTAGCTATTAACATTACAGTGATGATGAAATATACTAGCTATTGACATTACAGTGATGATGAAATATACTAGCTATTGATATTACAGTGATGATGAACCATACTAGCTATTAACATTACAGTGATGATGACCGATACTAGCTATTAACATTACAGTGATGATGAACGATACTGTGAGATTTAGGGTTTTCATTTTGTTCCAGAGTGTTCTATCTAGTGTGTTGTATTTTTATGCTTGTGTTTGTGTTCGTTTGCCATGATGAGTTTCACCTGGTAGCTTGGTGCAACCCCTATTTAAGCCAGTTCAGGTGTGTTTCTGTTTTGTGAGGTATTGTTTGTTTTGTACGCTTTACTGAGCCTGTATCGTTTTGTCTAGTATCTTTCTGGATTTCTTTAACCTATTGCCTGACTTTGGCTTTCGATTTTTGCCTAGCCCTTTTGTACCCCTGCCTATTCTTGTTTTCAACGTTTTTTATATTCTTGTCGAATGAATCATTAAACCTGCTGCGCACTGTGCTTGAATCCATTCCTTGTCTGAAAGCATTTTCATTACAGATACTAGCTATTAACATTACAGTGATGATGAACGATACTAGCTGTTGAGATAAAAATGGCTTAATTGGCCCTTTAAGAACTTCCTGGAGAAATTAGAAAGGTCACCATCAATTACTAAACCTGTCAATTATTACGTCCATAATGGCAAAGCATGTAAATATTACAAAATAATTCAGATGTATCATAACAGGGACGTACTTCCTTATTTATTTCCACGTTTGTCTGTCTGTCTGTCCGGCTGTGATTTTCAGGTTCCAGTTCCTGTACCCAGTTTCAGGCCAACCTAAACATGGGGGGAGTCACAGGATGGGTGCGGTTTGACTCCACTAATCAGACGGCGACCGTGAACGTCACCGGTACCGGAACCTGTGGTTCGTCACTCAACATCTCCCTGAGTGTGTTCCCTGTGATGTTCGGCCATTTTGCTCAGCCTTGCCTTGAAGCCAACATAGGAGCGAGCATCTTCACGTTTACCATCGATCCATTCTCATCCAACACCACTGTTAATATGTCCAGTCTATTTAAGCAGAGGTGGAATCTGGATGACCTTTCGTTGACCTTGGAGACGTGCAATGGCACCAAAGCTTGTACAGTCATACGTGGTCAAACCACAGTTCAGACGTGGCAGGCCAGGTTCTTCAGCTCGGTTGCCGGTGACATTTACATCAGGCAGAACGTCGGACAGACCCACGCCAGGGTCCTCGCAAACTTGGCCACGATTGGTCAGGTCGGTGCTACGGCAACCCACGTCAACATCTTGACATCGCAGAGTTCTGCTAGAGACTGTAAGGCTCTTCTGGATAGTCTGGAACCCTCATCTCTCACCCAGCTTGGGGAACTGAAAGTAGGCACCCCTCTTACACCTGTCAAGTTTCGTTTGGATCTCACTAGCTTCAGCTCCAACACCCGTTTCACTCTCCTCAAACTGGGGTCTTCGAGTTACAAGTGCGCCGAGATCAGAACAATGGACAGAAAGGAGGTGAGCACCCTGGTGAACATGAGAGGGGTCAAGGGTTACATCCTCTTCAGGCAGGCCTCGCCGTTCGAAGTCACAGAACTGAGAGTGAATCTGACCAATCTGAGGAGCCGGGTCGGACCCTATCACATCCACCACTTCCCCACACCTCCTATGAGGTCACCACCACAGACGACCTGCTCCAACGACAACGTTGGAGGCCATTGGAACCCGTTCGGGATGGACACTAAAGATCCCACCTACCCCTCTGGACCTGGGTCGACCCACGACCGGTATGAAGTAGGGGACCTCAGCGCCAGGCATGGATCACTAGAGGGTAAAGCTGAGATGGAAGCAGTTTTCACAGACTTCAACCTCCCTCTGTTTGGACAGAACAGCATAGTGGGTCGGTCTGTGGTAATCCACCAACCGGATGGAACTAGGTTCCTGTGCGCCTACATAGGCTACCCAGGAGAGGTGCATGTAGCCAGGGCTACGTTCCGACACCCTGTGGTGGGTATGGTCCAGTTCGTCCAACTCAAGAGCAACCCGTTGTCTGATGTCACAGTCTTCATGGATCTGTCCTATGGGAGACCCTCTACGACTGCTACGCGTAACCACCACTGGCACATCCACATCTATCCTATTAGCTCAGAGACAGATGCGGACAAGGGGAGGTGCGGGACCACGGGGGGCCACTGGAACCCCTTCAATGTGGACACCGAGGATTCAAGCTACGCCCTCCACTGCGGCCCCTACAGCCCTTTTTCCTGCGAGGTGGGGGACTTCTCCAAAAAGCACAGCACTCTCGACCTGGGGACCCGAGTGGGCGGGGTGTCGGCCAAACACTTTTTCACGGATACCACTTCCTGGCTGGCACTTCCCGCCAGATCGGGCTCCATGATTGGTCGATCGGTGGTGATTCACAGCGCGGATGGTTTCGCCCACAGGATAGCCTGTGCTAACCTCACGGAGGTCCGGATGTCCTCGGCGTTCTTGGGTCCCTGGCATGGACCAGGGGCCTCCAGGGGCAATATCCAGTTCTCCCAGGCTTTCCCTCAGGGCCCAACCATGATGGACGTCTCCCTGGCTGGACTCAGCTCCAGGGCTGGGGGCTACTACGTCCACATGCTGCCTATCAGTACCACAGGTAATCGTTCTCTATAATGCACTCTTAGAAGTAAAGATGCTGTCTATAACCTAAAAGGGTTCTTCGGCTGTCCCCATAGGAGAACCCTTTGAAGAACCCTTTTTGGTTCCAGGCAGAACCTTTTCGGTTCGAGGCAGAAACGTTTTGAGTTCCATGTAGAACCCTTTACACAGAGGGTTCTATATGAAACCCAAAATAGTTCTGCCTGGAACCAAAACGGGTTCTTCAAAGGGTTCTCCTATGGGGACAGCCGAAGAGCACTTTTTTTCTAAGCGTGTGGGAACCAGATCCTTGAGTGCCTTTGTTTGTATATCTGTTAATTAATTTGAAAGTTGTAACTGTTTTTTAATATGAATAGATTACTTGATAAAATCGTAATTTTTTTAAACGCAAAGTATCAATCCTGAAAGGCCTATCAAATAAAACACGTTATTATTAATATAACAGGGGAGCCATGCTCGAACAACAACATCATGGGCCACTTCAACCCCTTCTCCTGGAATGTGTCTGCTTCTCCTGCTCCGGGGTCAGGGACTGTGGATGAATATGAGACTGGGGACATCAGCGGGAAGTTCGGGATGCTGACGGACCAGAACCAGACACAGAATCAGTATTTGGACGGGAATATGCCGATGACAGGGCCGAACAGTATAGTGGGGAGGTCGTTGGTGGTTCACTACACTAACGGATCCAGGTGAGTGTGGAGATTGTGTGTGTGTGTGTGTGTGTGTGTGTGTGTGTATGAGAGAGATAGAGAGAGAGATGTGTGTCCTTTGTCATGGGTCTGTATAGCCACAGTTTCCTCCAGGAGTGCTATAAACAGCCAAACCAAAAAGGGGAAAAGATTATAACAGGTTGTGTGTGATTTAATTTGAGACTGCTGTAGACTTGGTTCCTCTTTGGGTCACATTTGTGATACCTTGACATTTAAGAACGTAACTTGTGACAAGTTTGAACATTTTACATTACCATACCATTCCTCTTCAGCTCAGTCAGTTCACGCAGAATAATTTCTGACTCAAATCAAACACTCTACTCATGTAAAAGGAAGGTATCTATATGCTGGTCCCCCATGGGAATCAAAACCACAACCCTGGTGTCACAAGTACCATGCTTTACCAACTGAGCTACATGGGACAGCTCACATTATTACCTTGAACAATGCTTCTTTGGCACAAGAAGAAGCCAAACAGGTAAAGTAGGGCCATTATAGGGTAGGATGTCTGGAACACTGTAACATCATCTCTTGTTGTGGTGTTGACTTCTAAAGGGAGTATGTGGTCAGTCTTCTGAGTCGGCACAATATAGGCCTACAGTGTTATACATTTTATAACATATCATTTTATAACACATGTGAATCATGTTTTGCATCCCTAATGCACAGTTTCATTTTTGAGTTCTCAGTAATAGTTTTCTTTAATGAGTTCATATTTTGTCTATTTGTGTTTGTGAACTCCAGGATGCGGTGTGCTGACATCTCAGCTGAGAATGCAACAGATGGACACTGGGTGTTTGCCAAGGCTGTCTTCAAAAGCACAGTGACAGGGACAGTCACACTGGTAAGACCTGGATCTCTCCTTTGCTCTCTACAATGTTCAGATGATAAAAAGGTAATTAATTGGTTCAAATCTGGTCTACTACTATTTCAGCATAGATCTCTATCTTCCTGACTGCCTCTTCTCTATCCAATAAAGATTAAATGCCAGAAATATACAACAACAAAAAGACTTCATTAATGCCTACAGGGGAAACCTATTTAGACAAACTCAGACCATCAGGAATACAAGAGCTCTCATCTGCAGGGGTGGATGTTATCCCGTTTATGAGATGTCCCAGGAGAGTAAGCTGGCGAATCATTACAAAGCTGCCACAAAAACATGACAAGTGTATTTTCTGCTGCGCCAGACAGTGAATTCATTAGGGCTGTGGCAGACTCCTGTGTGTGACAACGGGGCGTGTGTCTGTATCTGTGTGTGTATATCTGTGCGTGTTTGTGTTTGTCTATGTGTGTCTGTGGCTGCGTTTACACAGCCAGCCCAACTCTGATGTTTTTTTCACTAATTGGTCTTTTGACCAATCAGATCAGCTCTGACAAAATATCTGATGTGATTGGTCAAAAGACCAATTAGTGGGAAAATATCAGTGCTAAGAATGTAGCATTGGCCTGTAGAGTCATGTGATGAGATTCCGTGTTCAATGTTCTAGTATCTAGCAGCCCCTGGCAGTACCCGGGAGACCCCGGCAGTCCCCAGTCTAAAGCGCTCATGAGAACAGCTGTATTTGTCAGGCTCCTATACAGACCTGTGTCCTCTACAGTGTATCTCTATTACTGTTTAGGATGCTTAGAGAACCCATCAAATATCCTTTCAAATGTTATGGTCTATCAGACGCAGGATTTATGTGCTCTTTACAGACAGTTTAGAACACCTGGTATGAGCGTCCCATAAAACAAATGCTAATATAGCTTTGCCAATAGCAGTATGTTTCCAGTGAAGTAAAATTGCATAACCTTAAAACACCTGGTTAAATTACATTGACTCAGTAACTAGTCTAACAGTAAAGTACTGTCTTCAGTCCCATTGACTCAGTAACTAGTCTAACAGTAAAGTACTGTCTTCAGTCCCATTGACTCAGTAACTAGTCTAACAGTAAAGTACTGTCTTCAGTCCCATTGACTCAGTAACTAGTCTAACTATACTCTACTGTCTTCAGTCCCATTGACTCAGTAACTAGTCTAACAGTAAAGTACTGTCTTCAGTCCCATTGACTCAGTAACTAGTCTAACTATACTCTAGTGTCTTCAGTCCCATTGACTCAGTAACTAGTCTAACTATACTCTAGTGTCTTCAGTCCCAGAGACTCAGTAGCTTGTCTAACAGTAAAGTACTGTCTTCAGTCCCAGAGACTCAGTAGCTAGTCTAACAGTAGACTCTACTGTCTTCAGTCCCAGAGACTCAGTAGCTAGTCTAACAGTATACTCTACTGTCTTCAGTCCCAGAGACTCAGTAGCTTGTCTAACAATATACTCTGCTGTCTTCAGTCCCAGCAGACTTTTATGGATGGCAGCTACAGTGACATCACTCTGGAGGTGGACGTGCGGTCAACACAGGTGCTAGACGTAAGCATGCACAAATCTCTTGGATCTGTTCAATCTCTTTTAATAGAAACTTAAAAAACATGTCACATTCTTTGTTGTTATCTAATTGATAACCTTGTCACAGGTAGGTTCCATCACAGGTAAGTTCCATCACAGGTAGGTTCCATCACAGGTAGGTTCCATCACAGGTGGGTTCCATCACAGGTGGGTTCCATCCAAAAAGGGAGCCTGGAAATAGATCCTCTTTTTGTGGCCCACTGTGCAATTTCAGCATCCAGAAATCAAATGTATTTATAAAGCCCTTTTTACATAAGCAGTTGACACAAAGTGCTTATAAAAAACCCAGCCTAAAAACCCCAAAGAGCAAGCAATGCAGATGTAGAAACAATGTAGAAACAAATCAGCTGCTCTGTAACATTTGAATGTCTGTCACGAGAGTCTAGATACCGTAGAATTTTATCACAGGTTCTACTAGAAAAGGGAAGCCGTATAATAAGAATGGTAAAACACCAGAGAAATAATCATGTTTTTCCCTCTGTATCCAGGTAACAGAGGTTTCCTGGATCATCACTAGTATTCGCTCTAACAGCCAGTGTACCAGTGTTGGGGACACGTTTAACCCCTTCAACATGGAAGCTGGGGTGAGTTTATTCTCTCATTTTCACTTACAATACATCATGGCCCTTATTCATAAAGCGTCTACGTTAGATCAGCACTCCTACTCTGAGACACTTTATGAATAAGGGCCCAGTACATAGACGTCATAGGAGAATTTCACCCACTGTGTAGCACTGATCTCTGTTTTATTTCAACTTTAAAGTTCCACTTGATCAACAAGTCTTATGGAATCCAATGGAACTCTATTTGATAATCCATAGAATCTTTGTCTTTGACAATGTCACAGTTGTTGGGTTTTGAGTTTCACTGTACTTTTTAATGTTTTTATTTAACCTTTATTTAACTAGGCAAGTCAGTTAAGAACAAATTCATATTTACTGTAACGGCCTAAACCGGCCAACTCTAACAATTGTGCGAAGCCCTATGGGAAACACAATCACGGCCGGTTGTGATACAGCCTGGATTCGAACCAGGTGTCTGTAATGACGGCTCTAGCACTGAGATGCATTGCCTTAGACCGCTGCACCACTTGGGAGCCCTATGGGACTGCATGTGACATTAAAACTTGAAACTACATCACAACTACAACCATACACCTCACATTGTTCTCATAACCAGAAGTGAAAGTGTTTGTTAGAATTGGTTTCCATAGAATGATTCTAAATCTGTTGGTTTCATAGACATAGAATGAGTAGAACAGCGGTGGAACCTCTGACCCAGCCGTATTGACTTGAATGGGGACGTCCCTTCTAGTAATTATAATTCTATCGTTGGTTCCATCCTCTGCTCTGTTCTGTTCTCTCTCAGAGCTCCAGTTGTTCCCGTGACAACGTTCTGAGTTGTGAGGTGGGAGACCTGACGACCAGACAGGGGACAGTCAGCCTGACACACAGACAGCTGTACACCGACACCAGCATACAGCTGGCAGGGGACTTCACAGGTAACAGACACACATTCTGTTTAGGAATGCATATGAAACATAAATGTGATCTATTGTCATTGCACACTGCAATTCAAAACGGTTGCATCACATTGTTTCCAAAGAGAATCAAGTTTCATGAGATAAATGTCAACCATCTTCACTAGTAGAGGATATGTCATGTGTGAAACAACAAGGTGTCAACCATCTTCACTAGTAGAGGATATGTCATGTGTGAAACAACAAGGTGTCAACCATCTTCACTAGTAGAGGATATGTCATGTGTGAAACAACAAGGTGTCAACCATCTTCACTAGTAGAGGATATGTCATGTGTGAAACAACAAGGTGTCAACCATCTTCGCTAGTAGAGGATATGTCATGTATGAAACAACAAGGTGTCAACCATCTTCACTAGTAGGGGATATGTCATGTATGAAACAGCAAAGTAATTTAGATAAAATAAAAAGTATATTTCTGACTTTGGTGATGTTGTTGACGTTGTCGTTGTAGTGGTCCACAGGACTCTGGCCCTGAGGAACGGCAGTGATATCTTGGCGTGTGCCGACATTCTTCCAGAATCCCCTTGGGCAGAGCAGACCTTCCCCAACGTCATGTCTTTCAGCAGGTGGGTGTGATTGACCCGACTGCGTAATAAACCTTATCTGAAGTCAAGACTGTCTTCGCCCATCAAGTTAAGACCTACAGGCGTCAGTCTTTGGAGCCACTATGTATGACCGATTGGGTATCAAACCGCGGAACTGGAGAGGGAATGAGGAAGAGCGTGTTAAATGGAATTAGACTACCTGTTTTTAATACTTGAGTACTTGGCACATAAATTAATGTGGAATAGTTCAATCATCAAGGAAACAAGAGTATATTCTCGTTCTGTGGAAAGGGTTCTACATAGAACCCAAAAGGGTTCTACCTGTAATTACATAGTTTTGATGTCTTCACTATTATTCTACAATGTAGAAAATTAAGAAAAACCCTTGAATGAGTAGGTGTTTTAAAGCTTTTGACCGGTAGTGTATTTCTCTCTCCAGATATGACTTCCGCAGTAGGGTGGCAGAGGTCCTAGAGGTGAACATGTCCAGGGTCACCATCCTTCCAGGGTCTCCTCTGGCCACAGTGGACGGACCATGCCAGAAAGTCAGCTTCCTTGTCTCAGGTACAGCCAATGATATAGTGTAGTACGTGTATGGGTACAGCACAGTGACGCACAATATTCTTTGATAAAAATGTCATGCCATGTAATTCTTGTCTGTTCCCATGCTATTGTCAGCTTCCTTATCTCAGGTTCAGCTGATGACATACAGTCGTACATTATTGTTTGTCTATGGTTTCAACGCAATGATGCCCAATATTCCTTTGTCAAAATCTGCCTGAAAATGTTGTTTTCTTTGAATTTCTATACGTTATATTATTATAAGTCCCCTCTTCTGACCCTAAAACTGAAGAGGGTGTGACATTTTAAGGTGTAACAAGGAAGTGTGTGGGTTGTGCTGATGAATCAGATCAGCATAAAACATCTGACAGTACATGTAGGGGTATTGTTTTAATAATAACAATAAAGTGTTATCACAGTATATCATCACTATGAGGTTGGAATAATACTGTGAAATTGTTGAAAATAATGATAATGCCCTTTTAGTGTAAGAGCTGTTTGAAAAGACAGCGTGAAAGTTTTGCCTGTTTTAGTGCCCGTATTCAGAAGTGGATTCAGGACAGGTTCACTGCAGAGGTGTTGAAGCGATGACAGTAATTCAAGTACGAATGACAGCTACTGCACATTGTTGAAGTGCTTCAGTACCACGTAAACTTAGTTTAAGCTAAACGTCAGTTCAAGTCAACTACTGACAGTGACAATACAGCGAAGGCCTATCACCAGTCTGAAGTTGTATTGGAACGGTGTGTGTGTTTGTGTGTTTGTGTGTGTGTGTGTGTGTGTGTGTGTGTGTGTGTGTGCACATTTATATTTAGCAATCTATGTTGGAAACTAGTTTCTTTGAGGCCATGACACATTAGCCAAAAGCATTAACCTAGTATATACACCTATTGTTTACATCCGAAACATTATAATTATGTTGTCTTAGTGATTGAACATCACACCACTTATCTACTTGTAATTTAAGTGTCACAGACAGTCCCAGACAGTCAGGGAGAGAGAGAATAGAGGTGCTGAAAGACAAGCTGTATGTGGCTTTGGTGGTGGGTGGAGGAATGCCTATTTTGAAGAATGAGGAGGTAGTTCGGACACAGATTCAGCCTAGTATAATGGAAAAAAACAGACCAATTACCTGGGTTTTTGTGTGTCGTTTTCAATTAACTATCAAATCGTGGGAGTCTGTGTAGATGCTATGCTAGGTGTTGATTCTTCCTTCCAAAAGGTTTTGTTGTTTTCTCAGACCTTGTGCCCCACTCTGAGAGCTGCTCAGAGAGAGCTGCATTCCAAAGGCACCCTATTCCCCTATATCGTGCACTACTTTTAACAGAACCCCATAGGCCCTGCTCAAAAGTAGTGCACTAAGTAGCTAGCTGCTCAGGACTCTGTGTCTGTCCAAACAATGGGTAATTCTGCCCATTCAAAAGCCTCAGAAAACCTGGAAAAACGGCTGGGTAACCTGATGCTGGAGTTAAGTGTCTGGCAAATGGCATCCTATTCTCTGTAGTGCACTACTTTTGACCAGAGCCCTATGTACCCTGGTCAAAGGTAGTGCACTAAGTAGGGAATAGGATGCCCTTTAGGACACAGCCTGTGTCCCCCTCCAAGTTGTCTGTCCCAGTAGGACAGAGGAGAGCACTGTATGGAGAAGTGGAACCACAGTATAAGACAGACAGGATGGCCTTCATGACATCAGAAGAACACATCAGTGGAACGTTCTCAGCCTAGGACAGCCTGTGAATGCTACACTATGTTTTTGAAACAAGTGTATTTGTCTTGTCTAAAAACATGGATCTGGGGACAAGGCTGTAGATGTATTTATTTATTTAACCTTTATTTTATCAGGGAGTCATACTGAGACCAAGGTCTCTTTTACAGATGAATTACATAAATGACAGAAAATACACATCAAAATATTAATACAACATGCAAGCAGAAAGAACAACACTGTCAATCATATTTCTGAACCGACCCAGAGTCACCAGAACATCACATTGGAGAACGTTTTGAAGATTGTTCCACAAATAAGGTGCAAGAAAACCAAAAGCTGATTTTCCTAACTCAGTATAGATCAAAGGAATTTCTGGAATTAGCCATTCCTGAGACCGGGTGTGGTAACTCATATGTCTAAAGTTTAGTAATGATTTTAGGTACAGTGGGACTTTTTGTAAAAGGTATTTATAAATGAAAACATAGCAATGTATCAACCTACGTGACATCAAAGAGGGCCAACCAACTTTCTGGGAGAGAATGCATGCTATCCCATCCAAGCTTTCACAGACTCCAAAACGATCTTTACACAACATTCTCAGTTTAGGGAAGCCTGAGGAAGACATTACAGGGGAGAATAAACTGGTAATAACATTGTAATAATACCATGGTAACAACTTACTCACAATGCCACATAATATTCTGACTTTTAATAACCAATACCCTGTTGATTTACAGGGGAGGTGAGTATGGACAAGATGGACTCTATCAAAGACAGTGAGAAGATGGGCATGTTCAAGCAGTCAGAAGGTTGCTCAAGTAAGTACACCACTGACACGCACACGTGCACACACGCACCCACATACAAATAAACCTTACTGCGTGGACTTATTCATGTAATACAATCTTTCATCTGAATGTTCATTTAAACAGGAAGTTCTGGACAACTGCTGGAGCCTGGGAGATATCTGTTGATGTTGACGATAGCAGCAGCCTACGTCCTACACTCTCTGACCAAGCAGTAGTTTATACTGTAGATCTAGGTTAAGTCCCAAATGACACCCTATTCCCCATATAGTGCACTACTTCTGACCAGAGACCTGGACATTGGTCTAAAATAGTGCACTATATAGGGGATAGGGTGCCATTTGGGTATACCCTAAACCTCACATTGAATCAACACTGGAACTGTCAAATATTACTATTTTCTAAACTGCAATGAAGTCTACCTTTTGATTATCTTTTTGTCATTGATCTGGATGGTGTGGGTTTGAAATGTATTTGGTTTATTCGTTTTTTTATCCTTTTATACTTTAGATGCCAACTAAATGCCAACTTCCTGTATTATATTATAAATATTCCAAGTTCGGGAAAATATGACTGAGTACAGTATACTGTTTCAGGCCAATATTCAGAACATCAAAGCAAACGTAATATAGCAACAATTGTTCATTGTCCAATCAACGTTCCAAAAGTGCAATTTGAAGGAAATAGATGCTGTAAATGTTTGTAAATGTGTCCCATTGTATTGTATATACGCATTTGTTCTCCTGAATGTATTACACTGCCACTTACACATTTAAGGTGAATTTCCAAGTCTTGCATATATGTTTTTATTGTTTAACCATATAAATAATGATGAAAAAATAATAATTAGTCATTTGAAAAATACGGATTATTAAAAACGTGTATTTCATTAAATCTCTACAGGCCTTTGGCTCCTATGCAGGGGCGTAGGCTACTCTATCATACGTGTTGTTGTTTACTTGATCCACGGTGTTTGAATGAAAGGGAGGCGAGTCTCATCTCTGTCTGGTTACTGGAAGAAACGCGTGTCACGTGACCAGAAACGTCAACGATTCAATGGCAGCCTACTGTTGTGTAAATTAACACAAGGAACAGCTGTATACAATAAACGTTTTAAACGTCAGAATCGCATTTCTAAGGTAAATGTACAATTTAACGTTATCTTATTAAACCGACGAGGTGTTAAGAAACTTTCTAGGTGGTGTTCAGTTGCCCGATGCAAGAAAACAATGAATGGAGAATACCGTGTGGTTGTAATGTGGAATACGCTCTCGTGCTACATGCTACTCACGTAGCCCCGCTGGGTTGTCTAGCTAGCTAGAAAGACAAAGCGATGTCTAATGTGTTAACTACTACAGATATGAACAAAGTGTGACTCATACTCTAATGGAGTATATACAATATTGGCTAAGAAATTCGTATTTATTTTGCTCAAAGTATCTTAACCATTGAAGACCCCAAAAGCAGACTGATGGAATGCCACACCTACCCCAAATGCGACACAATAACTGCATTCAATTGATTAACACAATTATGCAATTTGGAATCATTCAAGTAGTAATTGAAGTAGCTAACTAGTTTCTCCCCACTTGTTGCCTGCACTCATCCGTTAAAGCGAACTCCCTAAATAATTGTTCTCAAATGGTAAACAACATCGCATGTAGGGTTCAGCCAATCCGTGAGCTCTGCGGTGTCTTTGTTGAGGCGATTGGATAACGCCCATACTGGCATCGATGAATAAAACTCCACCTTCAATAATACTGGACGATTTTGTTCTTTTAACTACCTGAAATGAAACCATTGATATTATACATCTTACAGTATGTCAAATCTTTCAAATCAAGATTTCACAAAATGCCTGTTTGTGGATGGGTTCCTTATGAATGATCAAAGTATAATATATAAAGGCAGCATGGGTAATTGACTAGTTTGCAATTACAGCAAAGATAATAATCATAATCTGTCAATATTTAGCTCTGGGTTTGTCTGAGTCAGCAAGGTTCAAGATCCATGTGCAGACTAAGACTTTGAGCTCCACGTTAATCTGCTATTTGTCAGATATCTCATAGAATACTGAAGACAACATGGGTTCAGGTAATCACATTATTAATCCTTTGAGTTCATAATAATTAATAACTGTTTAGTTTGACCGGTATGTTACATGAAGCTTTTATGTTATTATTCTTAATCATTTTGTCGAAGGTTGGTTCTAGTTTAGGCTAAACATGGCCCACATCTGACACCAATGTAACGAAACGGGCAGGGATTGCTGTGCGAAACCCGCAACCTTCTGGCCTGTAGCCCCACAGAAATCAACTGTGCCACAAAAGCATGCTCCAGTGGTCGAGTCGATATCCGTGCTTATAAACCATGGTCGCTACAATTGTATTACACTACTGAGCATATTCTAGATCTGAGGGAGCATGTTTAGCCTGTTCAGTCACCCTATGGTGGTTTAAACTCCTGAGTTGTGACTGAGACATGAACTAACCTACTCAACAGGGGTGGCAGGAACATACTGTAACTTTGGATCCCTCCAGGGTCTCATTCAGTTAGTCTGTTATGCCTTTACTGCCTGTATATCTCTCCCTAGACGCTGCCATGTCTCCAAAGATCACGTTGGAGCTGCTGCGGCAGCTACGGCAAGCCATGAGGAACACCAAGTACATCGCTGAGCCCATCCAGGCCTACATTGTCCCCTCTGGAGACGCACACCAGGTACTGAACACACACACACACACACACAAGGTCGCGCACACACACAGTCACACGCACTCAAGAACAACCATATGCACAAACACACACACACAATGACTAATTAGAAATAATTAACGATAGACCTGGACAATGTGACTTTCTAGCAGTGTCTTATCCGCCTCCACAGCTTTCTCTCTACTCTTACTTTCTCTCTCTCTCTAATCCTCATCCCTCCCTTTCAACCTCTCTTTCTCTCTCTGGTCTTGAGTCTTGATGTGAAAAGGGGAATAATTAAGATGTTATAATAACTGCTGGGTGACCACTTATACCTGATTACTGCTGGATCTGATCTGATCTTACCTGATCTCTCGTTCTCGCTCTCTCTCTCTCTCTCTCTCTCTGTCTCTCTCGCTCTCTCTTTCTGTGTCTGTCTGTCTCTCTCTCTTTTGCTCTCTCTGTGTCTGTCTGTCTGTCTCTCTCTCTCTCTCTCTCTCTGTGTGTTTCTGTCTGTCTTTCTTTCTGTCTCTCTCTCTCTCTCGTTACAGAGTGAATACATCGCACCATGTGACTGCAGACGTGAATTCATCTGTGGCTTCAATGGCTCCGCAGGTATTGTGTGTGTGTGTGTGTGTGTGTGTGTGTGTGTGTGGACTTGTGTCAGGATCTAGTTCCCTTGTTATAAAGGAGGTTGGTATGGCGAGAACATTAGTGAATACACAAAGACAAACTATTATCAAAACCTTTTGTCATGTCAGACCATATGAAATCAACACTTCATACATGACCAGGGAAGTTGTATTGTAATTTCCCATAACTGCACACCGTGAACTTATACGCCCTGAGAAAGAACAGGACATCTAAAAAAAATGATCAAATTAAATCAGGCATAGAAACAGAACAGTTATGTAGCCTTGCTTGACAAGCTTTGAACAGTAGCATAGTGACGACTAAAAAGACATGACTAAGAATGATATTAATACGACGTGTCTCCAGGTATGGCCGTAGTGACAGAGAACAGATATGTAGCCTTGATTGATTGATGACGTTTCCAGGCACCGCCATTGTGACAGAGAACAGATATGTAGCCTTGATTGATTGATGACGTTTCCAGGCACCGCCATTGTGACAGAGAACAGATATGTAGCCTTGATTGATTGATGACGTTTCCAGGCACCGCCATTGTGACAGAGAACAGATATGTAGCCTTGATTGGTTGATGACATGTCTCCAGGCACGGCCATTGTGACAGAGAAGCATGCGGCCATGTGGACAGACGGACGATACTTCCTCCAGGCCAGCCAGCAGATGGACAACAACTGGACCCTCATGAAGATGGGTAAACAACAACAACAACACTCTTAGTTCTTGAATTGAAATGGCATCTGAAGACACCTAGTTGAAGCTAGTACTCGTGGAAGTTGGTTTCTTCTGCATCTAAAGTTAAAACTTTAAACCAAATGCTCTTAACCACCTTAGTATAGATTGGCTGATACTCCTCTTAATAAGACATACTACTACACATGGGACAGTCTACTGTGTTTTGAGATGTGCCAGTATTTAATGGTTCATTGTGGGGGTTTCCTGTCACCAGGTCTGAAGGAGACTCTTAGCCAGGAGGACTGGCTGATCAGTGTTCTGCCTGAGAACTCTACAGTAGGAGTTGACCCCTGGATCATTGCTGCTGGTGAGTAGAGCTTTACATCTCGTCTGTCATAAAATTACACAGTTATAATGATGTAAAACACATTTGCTGATTGCTCACGTTATACATTACATTGATTACATGTTGTGTACCGTACTTACAGGGCTAAGTATCTACCATTTTGTTTTCTGACTTTCTATCATTACATGACCTGCCTGTTGTTCCATCCAGACCAGTGGAAGAACATGTCTAATGCCCTGGCCAGTGCAGGCCACTCCCTGGTGGCTGTTCAGGACAACCTGATAGATGCCATCTGGATCGACCGTCCAACCAGACCCTCCACTCAGCTCATCACCCTGGGCCTGGGGTTCACCGGTCGGTAGTACCACTTGGAGCAGTTGGGCTATGTCAAATACATGAAACAAATGCATTATCGACCTATTCAATATTATTGAGGTGTTATGTATCCTGTCTTGGGATTGGTTGAAAGGTAGTAGCTGTACGTGTGTGTGTACAATGTATTGATACAGAAATGATTTTGTTGAACAGTGACGATAGCATGATGACATCTTCCTCATCAATGGTTCACAGCTAATCCAGGTCCTCCTCTGTTCCAGGTCTGACCTGGCAGGACAAGATGACCGCTCTGAGATCCAAGATGGCCGAGAGGAAGATCTCCTGGTTCGTTGCCACGGCGCTGGATGAGATTGCATGTAAGATTCCTTTTATACTGATATAGTTACTATCACACAACACAGACATTTTTCCTATATGGTTTACCCTAAACAGTCATTGAATTTACCATATACAATAACACCAGCTCACTAACCCTGGTTATGTCGAGTTACAGGACTTGCGTTCCAGCCCAGCATAGCAGACCGGAATCAACAAATAAAATGTCTCGATTGATGACTAGTTGATAGGTTGGATCAGGTGTGTTAGTGCTGGGCTGGAACAAAAGCCTGACCACTTAGTAGCTCTCCAAGACGAGGGTTGATGCACTTTATTGAATGACCTCACCAAAGGGTGACAGCAGGCACTGGCAATCGCATCGACTCCACGGTTACATTGCATAACCCTGTGAGGTAGACACGACACCCCAGTTCACGATCCAAGGACTTTGGGGCTGTACGGGTGTCCCTGTAGATGCCTGTCTGAGCACCTCGTTAGCCGGCCTTAACAAGCCTATTGAGCTCTCAGAGCTGATTGGCTGGCCAGAGTGTTTGTGTTAATTTGGGAGGACATTGTTGATGTTGATTGCAGTCGTCCAGTCACTTTTAGACTAGTGTGTCTAAATGAGGGGGTTTGTCTGGGACTCTTCCCAAGAGGGTGAAGAGGGTAACCTCATAATAATAATAATAATATGAATCATAACATAAATGATAATAATAATAATGATTATGATAATGATAATAATACACATTATTATAATAATAATAATAATAATGATTATGATAATAATACACACAGTGCTAGCTAATTTATTTTGAGCAGCATGACATGTTTTAATTGCTGTTTACAAGATTCAAACTGCTGTCCATGCATACAGTACCAGTCAAAAGTTTGGACACACCTACTCATTCAATTTTCTACATTGTAGAATAATAGTGAAGACATCAAAACTATGAAATAACACATATGGAATCATGTAGTAACCCAATTGAGATAGTTTGGGATTAGTTGGACCTCAGAGTGAAGGAAAAGCAGCCAACAAGTGCTCAGCATATGTGGGAACTCCTTCAAGACTGTTGGAAAAGCATTCCTCATGAAGCTGGTTGAGAGAATGCCAAGAGTGTGCAAAGCTGTCATCAAGGCAAAGGGTGGCTATTTGAAAAATCTCAAATATAAAATATATTTTGATTTGTTTAACACTTTTTTTATTACTACATGATTCTATATGTGTTATTTCATGGTTTTGATGTCTTCACTATTATTCTACAATGTAGAAAATAGTAAAACATTAAGAAAAACCCTTGAATGAGTAGGCGTCCAAACCTTTTACTGGTACTGTACATTACTGAATTTGTTGAAGGAGAACAGGAAAAATCGTATCCACAAAAGAGGTGTAAAGAGGTAGTGTGTTTTAACTGTGTTACTTTTCCCAGGGCTGTTCAACCTCCGTGGCTCTGACATCGAGTACAACCCTGTTTTCTTTGCGTATGCCATCGTTGGAATGAACACAATCAGGTAAAAGAACCGAAATGAATCTAAAATAAAATATAAACTTTCTTTCCCGACTGTCCTTTCTCTGACACAGCATAGAATGCACAGAATAGTTTGACCTCCCATGAGAAGTAGGTCATGAATCTGACTTCTGACCCCGCCTAGGCTCTTTGTGGACGTCAAGCGTCTGGCCGAGCCGGCGGTGAGGGAGCACCTTCAGCTGGACATGCCCTCCAAGCCGGAGCTTAGTATCCAGACCGCCCCATACGAGTCTGTGTTCACGGAGCTGCAGGCCGTGTGCGCCTCCCTGGGGCCCAAGGAGAAGGTGTGGATCAGCGACAAGGCCAGCTGCGCCCTCACGCAGGTCATCCCCAAGGTGAGAGAGTGCAACTGCATAGTCAGGCACAAAATGACCACTGTGCATAGCTACAGTATGTCACACTGGTGGAATGAGTGGGATGGGGGTGAGTTACCCCCAAACAATGTAAAGTACTTTGAGTCGTAAAGAAAAGCGCTACTTTTCTTTTTCTTTTTCGTATTACATATTTAGTCAAATGTATATGTGTATCATAAGGTGCCTACTAATGAATTTCTTTGTTTATCTATTTGACCCACAGGCCCACCGGTCTCCTGTACCCTACACTCCTCTCTGCCTTGCCAAGGCTGTCAAGAACGCCACTGAGATTCAAGGGATGAAAATGGCCCATGTAAGTTACCTTTGACCTTTTGACCCCTACATGTATTTAAACATCCTAAAATCACCAGCCATTGATCTGGTTTGACTTTTTCTCCTCGACCACAGATCAAGGACGCTGTTGCCCTTTGTGAGCTCTTCGCCTGGTTGGAAAAAGAGGTACTTTATATTGTTTGCATCTTACATCCCTTTTTCAAAAAACGTGTCATTTCCAGTAGTTTTGTAGCTGAAAGGACTGTTACAGTTTAATGATTACTAACTCTTTGGCTGTGACAGTGTTGCCATGACTACGTGGCATGACCTGTGTGGTTATTGTTTTATAGATTCCAAAAGGCACAGTGACTGAGATCTCCGTAGCAGATAAGGCAGAGGAGTTACGCAGGTGGGTTTATCCTTTTTACTTCAACTATAAAATAACAAAACTATGTAATGACACAATATGTGATGTTTTCTCTCCAACTTCACTTATTATCCTGGATCTTTAGGTTTAGATTGTATAGGTTCAGTGCAGTCACTTCACAGTGAACAATACTTTCTGAAGCACAAGGCAATAGGACAATGGGAAGATCTCAATTGCATACTCCTCATCTCTTTCTCAAAACCCATTGGAGGAGAAGGTCAGAGGGGTGGGACCTCTGGCTGTCTCATCCAATGGGTTTGGAGAAGGAGACAAGGAGAGAGAGAGGATGCGAGGAGTATGTAATTGAGATATTCCCAGTGAGTCAGAGATTTTCGCATTAACTTCCTCTATTGAAACAATTAGGAACTGCATGTACCTACTTCAACTCTGCGTTGCGTCCTGCATAAGACCAGCCCTTAGCCGTGGTATATTAGCCATATACCACAGGGGTCAGGCCTTATTGCTTCAATATACATAATTAAATATGAATGTGTTTTATGTGGTTTTAGCCAACAGAAAGACTTTGTAGGACTCAGCTTCCCATCCATTTCCAGTGTTGGACCAAACGGAGCAATCATTCATTACAGGTACCTTTGTTAACTGCATTAAGGTATAACTGTATAACAATGTAATTAATGTAGAGTCGTCTATAATCATGTTTTTAATAATATATCTGTATTTATGTTCCTCCTATAGACCCCTCCCTGAAACCAACAGAACTCTCTCTTTAAATGAAATATACCTCCTTGACTCTGGAGCCCAATATATGTAAGCAATAATCCTACATGCAATAATGCTACACATAATCCTACATGCAATAATGCACACACAATCCTACATGTAATAATGATACACACAATCCTACATGTAATAATGATACACACAATGCTACATGTAATAATGATACACACAATCCTACATGTAATAATGATACACACAATCCTGCATGTAATAATGATATACACAATCCTACATGTAATAATGACACACACAATCCTACATGTAATAATGATTCACACAATCCTACATGTAATAATGATACACACAATCCTACATGTAATAATGCTACACATACAGTAATCCTACATGCAATAATGCTCCATATACAGTAATCCTACATGCAATAATTCTACACATAATCCTACATGTAATAATGCTACACATAATCCTACATGCAATAATTCTACACATAATCCTACATGCAATAATGCTACACATAATCCTACATGTAATAATGCTACACATAATCCTACATGCAATAATGCTACACATACAGTAATCCTACATGCAATAATGCTACACATAATCCTACATGTAATAATGCTACACATAATCCTACATGTAATAATGCTACACATAATCCTACATGTAATAATGCTACACATAATCCTACATGTAATAATGCTACACATAATCCTACATGCAATAATGCTACACATAATCCTACATGCAATAATGCTACACATAATCCTATATGTAAGCATGGCATTCACCAAGACATGTAATACGTAATAATGTGACACATAAGAAAGTGTGTTACAAATGAAAGTTCTGGTTCTGGTGTTTTATAGGGATGGAACAACAGATGTCACCCGCACCATGCACTTTGGATCCCCCTCTGCTTATGAGAAGGTAACAGTTATCCATATGGCCTCTCCTCTCGTGACCTGCTACAGCATATGACAGAGGGAAAGTCCCAGTGGTATGTTTATTGACCTATGGATTTTCTCTCTGTATTTCAGGAAACCTTCACCTATGTTCTGAAGGGACATATAGCCGTCAGCGCTGCCATTTTCCCCAACGGAACCAAAGGTGAGACCTTGTTGTTTGTGGAGGGCTCATTATTGTCAGTGTTTGTTTTTAAATTAGTAATATGTGAAATGTAAACTATCTCCACTCCCTCCTCCTCCGCCCCCACCATCCTTAGGCCACCTGCTGGACTCGTTTGCCCGCCAGGCGCTGTGGGAGTCTGGGCTGGACTACCTCCATGGTACGGGCCACGGGGTGGGATGTTTCCTCAATGTGCACGAGGGACCCTGTGGCATCTCCTACAAGACCTTCGCTGACGAGCCCCTGGAGGCAGGCATGATCGTCAGCGATGGTGGGTGCACGTGCACACACACACACACACACACGCGCACACACGCACAAACAGACACACACACACACTCACTCACTATCATGCATGCATACACAGACAATTTTGACTATTTCTCTCTGTCTCTGTTTCTATCCGTCCCTGTCTGTTTCTCTCTCTCACACACACACCTGAACTTGCCTCGTTTCTTTCCTCAGAACCTGGGTACTATGAGGACGGCTCCTTTGGCATTCGAATTGAAAACGTTGTCCTGGTGGTGCCAGCAAAACCCAAGGTAAGAGATTGACTTACTAAGTGTAAAATGAAGTGTGAACACTAGAGTGAAGGCCGTGTGACCTTTGTCTGTGTCCTCAGTACAACTACAGAAACAAGGGCAGTCTGACGTTTGAGCCTCTCACTCTGGTCCCCATCCAAGCCAAGATGGTGAACACAGATCTTCTCACCCAGAAAGAGGTCAGTATGTCCCCATTCTTTGAAATTCATATTTTACCAAAACACACTGTTTCTTTAGGAAGTATCGTTAATTTATTTCTACTTTTAATAAAGCATTTATTCATATTCACAGCTCTAAAATTTAAACATATCAGTTGAAACCTGGGTAGAAACACTGTATTGGTTGGTGGAGTTGAATGAAGGGACACGTCATAGTACAGAAATAAAACAGTATGAGACAAAGATAATGTATAAGGAGGTCTTCAGGAAATATCCAGATATCCACAATATGATAGAAAGATGATGTATAAGGAGGTCTTCAGGAAATATCCAGCTATCACCAATATGATAGAAGGATAATGTATAAGGAGGTCTTCAGGAAATATCCAGATATCCACAATATGAGGGAAAGATAATGTATAAGGAGGTCTTCAGGAAATATCCAGATATCCACAATATGATAGAAGGATAATGTATAAGGAGGTCTTCAGGAAATATCCAGCTATCCACAATATGAGAGAAGGATAATGTATAAGGAGGTCTTCAGGAAATATCCAGATATCCACAGGTGCTCTTTGAAACCGGGGAAATCGATCAGTAATAGTTCTGCTATTTTGTGACATGCTCTCCTCTCTTCTTGCAGCGAGATTGGGTGAACGAGTACCACAGGCAGTGCCGGGAGACGATTGGAGCAGAGCTGGAGAGGCAGGGCCGCAACGAGGCCCTGGATTGGCTGATCAGGGAAACCCATCCAATCGCCTGAAGGCTATTCTGTGACTGATTCTTATTTAATCCAATGGTATTGCCCAGGAGTACGATTGATAGATCGATCGATCAATTGATTGCTCATCTCAGCAGTGATGATAATCTTTTCTTTTTATATTTTCTCTGAGAAGCTATTATCTATCGTTCGCTATGCTTATTTTCTAAAGCACACCATCCATGTCTGATCTGTTTTATGATGATTCAATAAAAATCCAAGTGTGGGGAAAAAAGGATCTTTCACAACTTCCAAATAACTTCATCAAAGTTCATCCTCTTTAGACAATGTTGTTTCTGATGTTGTGGACAATGTGTACCGAGCCACCTTACAAACTCGAATCAAAAACACCCCTCTTACAAAAACAAATCTAAAAACTGATCTAGAGCTGCATGTAAAAGTTGGGCGGGTCCAGGATGATACCACTATTGGGATCGTTGGCGTAGTCCTGAAAAGTTAACTCTTCTTGCTCCTCCGATCCACCGGGGGAGATATTCTGGATATTGTCCTCTTCCTCCAACCCTATGGGTAGAGGGTTACTGTAGATGTAGTATATTCTGGAGTTGTCCTTAGATGCTTCCTGTTTTCTGAACAATGAGAGAGGGTTTCTGAAACTGGTGGATCTCTTGACACCTCTGATGTCCACCGGGTTGACTGGTACGTCACGAAGCACAGCACTCTCATACATAAGAGCCCTCTTGGACAGCCTGGAGGGGGGGAAACATATTATTTGCTTTCAGAGAACTGTGGAACGTTCTATGTGTTCTCTCTTGCCATTTTAAACCAATGAATTAAAATGTCCATTATTATTTTGTGTGTACCACCAACATGGCAAAAACTGTTACTGTAAAAGATCATGCAGTTTCATCATATGTCCATGGAGTGGCACTGTTCAACTGTGTTAAATGTAGAGTCGTACAGTGAGGAAAAGGCTACAACAGAGGAAGCCGGGCTCATTGTAATGGCTGGAATGGAATTATTGGAGCAGTATTAAACGCATCGAATATATGGACTCCATTTCCAGTAATTCCATTCCAGACGTTACATTGAGCCGTCCTCCTATAGCTCCTCCCACCAGCCTCCTCTGGGCCACACGTCTAGGTTTGTCACCAAAACAACCTTCAACTAAGGTTCAATGTAATTTAAGCGTCATATTCAATTACCAAATGGTTAGTTTGCTCCATTGTAGCCTAATGAGTGAGAGTCATTACTAAGATGACTAGCTGAGGATGCCAACATGACTCAGAGAGGTAATTATAAGCCAGATATATAAACATGACCCAGAGACAGATGACCTCTTGCGACTGTGACAGGAGATTCTGTAGAGCAGGGCTGTCCAACCCTGTTCCTGGAGAGCTAGACATAAGTATTTGATCACCTACCAACCAGTAATAATTCCGACTCTCACAGACATGTTAGTTTTTCTTTAAGAAGCCCTCCTGTTCTCCACTCATTACCTGTATTAACTGCACCTGTTTGAACTCGTTACCTGTATAAAAGACACCTGTCCACACACTCAATCAAACAGACTCCAACCTCTCCACAATGGCCAAGACCAGAGAGCTGTGTAAGGACATCAGGGATAAAATTGTAGACCTGCACAAGGCTGGGATGGGCTACAGGACAATAGGCAAGCAGCTTGGTGAGAAGGAAACAACTGTTGGCGCAATTATTAGAAAATGGAAGAAGTTCAAGATGACGGTCAATCTCCCTCGGTCTGGGGCACCATG
This sequence comes from Thymallus thymallus, assembly GCA_023634145.1. Classification (NCBI taxonomy): domain Eukaryota; kingdom Metazoa; phylum Chordata; class Actinopteri; order Salmoniformes; family Salmonidae; genus Thymallus; species Thymallus thymallus. The sequence goes on along the minus strand of CM042394.1, from coordinate 4,200,497 downwards.
CAAGATCTCACCTTGTGGGGCATCAATGATCATGAGGAAGGTGAGGGATCAGGCCAGAACTACACGGCAGGACCTGGTCAATGACCTGAAGAGAGCTGGGACCACAGTCTCAAAGAAAAACATTAGTAACACACTACACCGTCATGGATTAAAATCCTGCAGCGCACGCAAGGTCCCCCTGCTCAAGCCAGCGCATGTCCAGGCCCGTCTGAAGTTTGCCAATGACCATCTGGATGATCCAGAGGAGGAATGGGAGAAGGTCATGTGGTCTGATGAGACAAAAATAGAGCTTTTTGGTCTAAACTCCACTCGCCGTGTTTGAAGGAAGAAGAAGGATGAGTACAACCCCAAGAACACCATCCCAACCGTGAAGCATGGAGGTGGAAACATCATTCTTTGGGGATGCTTTTCTGCAAAGGGGACAGGACGACTGCACCGTATTGAGGGGAGGATGGATGGGGCCATGTATCGCGAGATCTTGGCCAACAACCTCCTTCCCTCAGTAAGCGCATTGAAGATGGGTCGTGGCTGGGTCTTCCAGCATGACAACGACCCGAAACACACAGCCAGGGCAACTAAGGAGTGGCTCCGTAAGAAGCATCTCAAGGTCCTGGAGTGGCCTAGCCAGTCTCCAGACCTGAACCCAATAGAAAATCTTTGGAGGGAGATGAAAGTCTGTATTGCCCAGCGACAGCCCCAAAACCTGAAGGATCTGGAGAAGGTCTGTATGGAGGAGTGGGCCAAAATCCCTGCTGCAGTGTGTGCAAACCTGGTCAAGAACTACAGGAAACATATGATCTCTGTAATTGCAAACAAAGGTTTCTGTACCAAATATTAAGTTCTGCTTTTCTGATGTATCAAATACTTATGTCATGCAATAAAATGCAAATTAATTACTTAAAAATCATACAATGTGATTTTCTGGGTTTTGTTTTAGATTCCGTCACTCACAGTTGAAGAGTACCTATGATAAAAATTACAGACTCCTACATGCTTTGTAAGTGGGAACACCTGCAAAATCGGCAGTGTATCAAATACTTGTTCTCCCCATTGTAAGTGGGTATTTCTGCAACTTAACCAAAAATGACTTTATATTGGAGATGTGCCTGTTGTCATAAAGATAGATCATGGATATAACCCGTTTTAGCATGGACATTGCATGGCTTCCACCATTTTCAAGTAGTCAACTGAGTGGGGATTCCTATGAGTTGGGAGCAATTAATCAATGATGAAGACATTTTACTGCTTTTAATAGAGATAGCCTCAATGGTGTTGCCAATGCTCTAACAGACGCTATAATGGCACAGATACAAAGATGAGTGCTCTATCTCTCTCTATGGCATGTTTACATGATTATCTGCCCTCTCATTGGCTAGAATGTTCCCACCTGATCTCGTCTCCTCCCGCCTGCCTTCTCTCTTTGAGGACATCGCCAACATCTTGTCAATATAATATACAATCTTTGCTAAGATTAATATGTAGTACAGAGCATTTTGTGTGCTGTAGTACTTCAAGCCTTACCGTCTGCGGTTGTGACAGGATATGCTGCAGAACAGGCCAGTGATGGTGAGAACACACAAGGCTAGAGACATTAGGATGATGTTGAACACCTTGAACTCTGGAAGAACAAGGAACGGAACAGACATTAGGATGATGTTGAACACCTTGAACTCTGGAAGAAGAAGGAACGGAACAGGTGACTATGGCGACCATATTCTGAGAAGAGGGGAAGACTACGGTCCACCTTAATTTCAAGTCAAACACTGAAACTTACTCAAGACACAAAGTCCCTCTTAGTCAACAACACTCCCAATTCAACTTACAAATGAAGAGGCTAGATTCAACAGTGAGCCTTCTAACAATATGTTTGTTGATACCAAAAGCAGACCTATAGTTTCCCATACCTACCATGTAATGCCGCGTTCATATCCTGGTCGACCGTGGTGAGAGCCGCGGTTCTGTTCATATCAAACGCCATTACCGTCACACTACTGTGGTTGTGGGTCCCAATCCCACTCATGTTGTTGCAATTGGCATACACCACATAAACTGATCCCAGGCTTCAAACTCCACTCGCTGTTTTCAAAAGCCCTCAACACCATGTGACTCTCCCCAACTATTCTTGGCTCTGTTCTGTCGTCGTGGAAACTTGGCGCCCCTCTTTTGTCCCCCCCAGCCTTTGTTTTGCACCCTTTATAGTTATTGTACCCCCCCCCCCCCCCTCCATCTCTCCATACACCCCTCGTTTACATATTATTAGTATTCTCTCCATCTCTGAGGGACGGTGAGAGTGAGAGAGATGGAGAGGGGGATAGTGATGGAGGGAGGAGGGTGGATGGGTAACAGTCTAAATACTTATGGCAGGTTCTGAGTGGTGCCCCACTACATTAACATGGAGCTACAGTACTTTAGGCCTCTTGGGTTGAACAACAACAACAACAACAACAACAGTAACAATAACAACAACAACAACAACACCGCCACCCACTTCAGTACAGACAAGATATGTTGCGTTTATGTTCTGACATTGTAATTGGTTTCACCTCTAGTTGAGCTTCAGCTAACGGACCCAGTAATAGCAATATGTTGCAATATGGCCTCTACAAGACAGAAGTCCATCATGTTCAATACATCACGTATCGGCTTCTCTTCCTCACGTCTTGTCAAACAAGGAAGACAGTCTCCCAAATGGCCCCTATCCCTAACTAGTGCACTACCTTTGACCAGGGGCCTTGTCAGAAGTAGTGCACTTTATAGGGAATAGGGTTCCATTTGGGGGGCACGCACTGTATTGTATTGGAACACATTGCGTAATAGCCTGGCTATCTCCAGTAGCGTTCCAGTGTGAAGTGAAGCATGAAGAGTTGGTAGAGAAATAGAATGCTCTCTTTGTCTCTGTCTGCTCTCTGTGCGTAGCCCGTACTGTGAAATCATTTTATTTGGGGTTCATCACTTTCCAGTACATGTGTGTCTATAGTTCATAGATCATCATTGGGCCCTTGTGGATCTCTCATATCTACATCAGGCCTACTGTCCAATGTCCATATCTGTGAATACGAAAACATCTCTCCCCTGATACTTCTAGAATAATCCCATCATAGTGGATGATATCCTATATTTTCCATGCTCATCTTCAGCACTATTCTCATCACAGTCCCCGGCCGCTCCATCCAATGCCAGACATGTATTAATAGATTGTCCCAGTAGAAGTTCAGTAAACATCTTTCTACTCTTTCCTCTTGTGCTCTTGGGGCTGTCTTCATGGTCATATCATCCCACCAACAAGTTTATTGTGACGAGTCTGGCTTCAATCCTGGTTAGAAAGATGGAGGGATGGAAGGAAGGAGAGAGGGGGAGAAAGGGCGAGAGAATGAGATATACAGAATCAGACAGATATAGAAAGAGAGAGAGGAGAGGAGAAAGGTAGAGAGACAGAGAAAGAACCCACTAGACTTGGGGGTCTAGAGGGACAGTTCTCTGGACATAGGGGGGTCTGTTCCCTTCATGGGAAATCAGGGCCTTGCTCCTCTCTCCGCAATGAGCCAATGGAACATGGGAGAAATAGTTTCCTTGGGAACTCTCACTGCTGCTTATTTGACTGTCCCTGACCGAGACCAATTGGACAGCAACCAAACTAGCTACTGTAAACCGGACGGACAGCCATAGCCCACTAGATAAGTGCTGAGAGTCTGAAACAAAAACACAATACTGACATAGTAAATATTCAATAACGGAAATTAAATAATGAGGATGTCAAACAAATAATTTCCTATGTCATCCTTGGCTGTGATATCTTGTTGTTGGACCTTTTGGAATTTGAAAGAGGGATAGTCTTGACTTTATAATCCACTAGAGGTCAGTATTGACATGTATTTCTGTCATTAAACTACTGTAGGAGTTGTTAGAAGTTGTACCCTAAATGCTGGTCCAGGATATGATGTTTCTTTTCCACCTTACACTTATGGATAGGACTGAGGAATGTGTAATCTGATCCTAGATCTGCTGTTAGGGGAAAGTTGTCCCTCACGTTTTCGGTACCGAGAAATGGAAAACATTTAAAATCAAATCAAATCAAATCAGATCACAGTTCTAGCGCCGACAAGATGGCAGCACCGCGACTAGCTCTTAGGAAACTATGCGGAAAGCCCATAATGTCTACATTGAGGACATGCTGCTGAGTTGAGTGATAGTTATAACCTATATATGTTACAGTAACAACATAACACACTGTACTGTATATGTTACAGCTGTTAAGGAAACACAATAAATGAAAACAGCAATATGGAGACAAATTGACTGATAAGGAAGTGAAGCATGACGTTGGCCTCTTAAATGGGTTTATTTACCTTCTCACACTGTTTGATGTTTTATTATACCATAGCCTATACTGGAGAAAAGAAGCTGTTTTGTTCTGATGGTATGTGCGTGACACTGGATGGTGAGGTTTATTTGAGCTGCAGTTGGTATTCATAAACTATTCTCCTTACAAGAACAACCGTGGGAAGGAGAGTCTATATGCTAACTCCATTTACGATTGGGTTAAACTATTAACACCTTTCAATGTGCTAATATTGTCACACACCCACGCTACTTAATGCACCATCGCTCAATCATACGGCCATGAGATGCCATTTTGTGCCCTAGTCTACTCCAAGCCCTATAGCCACTTAATGCACCATCGCTCAATCATACGGCCATGAGATGCCATTTTGTGCCCTAGTCTACTCCAAGCCCTATAGCCACTTAATGCGCCATCGCTCAATCATACGGCCACGAGCTGCCATTTTGTGCCCTAGTCTACTCCAAGCCCTATAGCCACTTAATGCGCCATCGCTCAATCATACGGCCACGAGCTGCCATTTTGTGCCCTAGTCTACTCCAAGCCCTATAGCCACTTAATGCACCATCGCTCAATCATACGGCCATGAGCTGCCATTTTGTGCCCTAGTCTACGCCAAGCCCTATAGCATTCCCCTCACTCCATAGTGAAGTGGCTACATGTGGTTGCTATCAATACAGTTTATTTGGACAAGTGGTGCAGGAATTGTATTTTATGAGGAGGGAAAGTGTGTGGGGTAATTATTTGTGTAAACCTTATTCCTCTTGATGTACTTTGTAGAGTAAAATAAGTAAAGTTTCTGTCATAGAGTTCCAGATAGTTCCAGCGTTAATGCCCCTCCCATGACCCTCACCCGTCTGCCTCGCTCCTCCTCACCCTCCCCTCCCCATTCCGCACACCCATCCTCCTATCCCCTCCCCTCCTCACCCCATACCCTCGGCCCTCCTCCCCCTCTCACCCTGTAGTCTATGTTTATGGAAAAGCTGGTAGGGAATTAGTGTTCTGACATGGTACATTTGTTCTGATGTGGTTCAATGCCAAGGGCCGACTATTGATTTATAGCACGTGTCAGTTATCATACCCAGGATGCCTCTTCACCATAGGGCACTGCCTGAGTACACACTACTCTTTTTTGCGTGGTCATAGAACTGATAAATGCTGTTTATCCAGTCATCTGTTGGTTCTAGAATCCAACTTTATCCTTTCATACATCATCACACAATTCATGCAGCATCTACCTACTTTGGATGAATAGGCGCCAATATATTATATTATATACTCACAAAAAAAAACAACACAAAAAATGAAACGTCCTCTCACTGTCAACTGCGTTTATTTTTCAGCAAACTTAACATGTGTAAATATTTTGATGAACATAACAAGATTCAACAACTGAGACATAAACTGAACAAGTTCCACAGACATGTGACTAACAGAAATGGAATAATGTGTCCCTGAACAAAGGGGGGATCAAAATCAAAAGTAACAGTCAGTATCTGGTGTTTCCACCAGCTGCATTAAGTACTGCAGTGTATCTCCTCCTCATGGACTGCACCAGATTTGGGGGATTGTGCGTTCCTGGGCAGTTGTTGTTGCCATCCTGTACCTGTCCTGTAGGTGTGATGTTCGGATGTACCGATCCTGAGCAAGGTGTTGTTTCACGTGGTCTGCCACTGCGAGGGCGATCAGATCTCCCTGTAGCGCTGTCTTAGACGTCTCACAGTACGGACATTGCAATTTATTGTCCTGGCCACATCTGCAGTCCTCATGCCTCCTTGCAGCATGCCTAAGGCACGTTCATGCAGATGAGCAAGGACAGTGGGCATCTTTCTTTTGGTGTTTTTGAGTCAGTAGAAAGGCCTCATTAGTGTCCTAAATTTTCATAACTGTGAGTGTCTTAATGACCGTTTCAGATGTGCATGTTCATTAATTGTTTATGGTTCATTGAACAAGCAGGGAAAAAGTGTTTTAAACCTTTACAATGAAGATCTGTGAAGTTATTTGGATTTTTACGAATTATCTTTGAAAGACAGGGTCCTGAAAAATTGACGTTTCTTTTTTTGCTGAGTATATATACAGTGGGGAGAACAAGTATTTGATACACTGCCGATTTTGCAGGTTTTCCTACTTACAAAGCATGTAGAAGTCTGTAATTTTTATCATAGGTACTCTTCAACTGTGAGTGACGGAATCTAAAACAAAAATCCAGAAAATCACATTGTATGATTTTTTTATAATTAATTTGCATTTTATTGCATGACATAAGTATTTGATACATCAGAAAAGCAGAACTTAATATTTGGTACAGAAACCTTTGTTTGCAATTACAGAGATCATACGTTTCCTGTAGTTCTTGACTAGGTTTGCACACACTGCAGCAGGGATTTTGGCCCACTCCTCCATCCAGATCCTTCAGGTTTCGGGGCTGTCGCTGGGCCATATGGACTTTCAGCTCCCTCCAAAGATGTTCTATTTGGTTCAGGTCTGGAGACTGGCTAGGCCACTCCAGGACCTTGAGATGCTTCTTACGGATGCACTCCTTAGTTGCCCTGGCTGTGTGTTTCGGGTCGTTGTCATGCTGGAAGACCCAGCCACGACCCATCTTCAATGCTCTTACTGAGGGAAGGAGGATGTTGGCCAAGATCTTGCGATACATGGCCCCATCCATCCTCCCCTCAATACGGTGCAGTCATCCTGTCCCCTTTGCAGAAAAGCATCCCAAAAGAATGATGTTTCCACCTCCATGCTTCACGGTTGAGATGGTGTTCTTGGGGTTGTACTCATCCTTCTTCTTCCTCCAAACACGGCGAGTGGAGTTTAGACCAAAAAGCTCTATTTTTGTCTCATCAGACCACATGACCTTCTCCCATTCCTCCTCTGGATCATCCAGATGGTCATTGGCAAACCTCAGACGGGCCTGGACATGCGCTGGCTTGAGCAGGGGGACCTTGAGTGCGTTGCAGGATTTTAATCCATGACGGCATAGTGTGTTACTAATGGTTTTCTTTGAGACTGTGGTCCCAGCTCTCTTCAGGTCATTGACCAGGTCCTGCCGTGTAGTTCTGGGCTGATCCCTCACCTTCCTCATGATCATTGATGCCCCACGAGGTGAGATCTTGCATGCCCCAGACCGAGGGAGATTGACCGTCATCTTGAACTTCTTCCATTTTCTAATAATTGCGCCAACAGTTGTTGCCTTCTCACCAAGCTGCTTGCCTATTGTCCTGTAGCCCATCCCAGCCTTGTGCAGGTCTACAATTTTATCCCTGATGTCCTTACACAGCTCTCTGGTCTTGGCCATTGTGGAGAGGTTGGAGTCTGTTTGATTGAGTGTGTGGACAGGTGTCTTTTATACAGGTAACGAGTTAAAACAGGTGCAGTTAATACAGGTAATGAGTGGAGAACAGGAGGGCTTCTTAAAGAAAAACTAACAGGTCTGTGAAAGCCGGAATTCTTACTGGTTGGTAGGTGATCAAATACTTATGTCATGCAATAAAATGCAAATTAATTATTTAAAAATCATACAATGTGATTTTCTGGATTTTTGTTTTAGATTCCGTCTCTCACAGTTGAAGTGTACCTATGATAAGAATTACAGACTTCTACATGCTTTGCAAGTAGGAAAACCTGCAAAATCGGCAGTGTATCAAATACTTGTTCTCCCCACTGTATATGATATATTATGATATTGTACACCAACTGTCTGGTGAATGTAGCCTTAGTGGACCTACAGGAGAACATTCTGAAGATCAATTCTTCAAAAACTTTTTTTTCTGGGACCTGTGTGTGTGTGTGTGTTACACTGGGACCTGTGTGTGTGTGTGTGTGTGTGTGTGTGTGTGTGTGTGTGTGTGTGTGTGTGTGTGTGTGTGTGTGTGTGTGTGTGTGTGTGTGTGTTACACTGGGACCTGTTATACATGACATACGACCAGTTAGAACTCCCCACCAATCTCACTGTATTCACCCATTGCATAACAGGAGCCACCAAGGATCTCTGAAAACCAAGGCAGTCAAGACAATGTTTATGTGTATGATTGAATGATTCCTGCTGTCATCGCCGTTCCATCCTGTTGGATCCATACACATATGTCATGTATAACAGGTCCCAGTGTAACACACACACACACACACACACACACACACACACACACACACACACACACACACACACACACACACACACACACACACACACACACACACACACACACACACACACACACAGACACACAGGTCCCAGTGTGACTGTATCATATATCAGAGAGGGATTATACATGGTGCATGACCCATAAACTGTGTTAATGCACTGCCTCCACGACCCTGTCTGACCTATACATACTGTTCGAGCTTTGTAGCCATGCACCCGAAATACATATCCAGCTAAGCTTTAACGTTATATTATATGTGATTACGCTTCACGAAAACCCCTGTTTTCATAAACAATAGGGCCCTCTGTGATCCCATAATCTAGTAAAACAGAGTTTAATGGATTCCTAGAATATCTGTTTCAATCCATGGCTTTACTATAACCTTTACATCATCCTTCAGTTAAAGCACACGGCGATGGACCAATGAAGATCCTTGTAACCCCACAGGGAGGTTGTAACTTGTTCAAGATGTGTAAGGAAATCAGTGTGAGCAAAGATGATACATGAATCAGAAAGATATGCTTCTTATTTAGTGGTGAATCGTTCTTCCAAAATATTATCAAGTTTGCGTGTGTGTCGGCCTTCCAAAAACAATTACGGCTTTTCTGCCAAAGCTATTCTATTCTTCCTATAGATAACGCTTTAGGATACGCAACCAAGCTAAAATGATCTATCTATCTATCTATCTATCTATCTATCTATCTATCTATCTATCTATCTATCTATCTATCTATCTATCTATCTATCTATCTATCTATCTATCTATCTATCTATCTATCTATCTATCTATCTATCTATCTATCTATCTATCTATCTATCTATCTATCTATCTATCTATCTATCTATCTATCTATCTATCTATCTATCTATCTATCTATCTATCTATCTATCTGCCATACCTCAATACAACCACGGGGGTATGGATCATAGATCATCCAAGCACCCCCAATGCTCCTTCCTTCCCGGCCCAGCTCAGTGCACTGTTGGCTGGGTACCAAGCCCTCCTTGACCCCCTGAGGATAGCCAGGCCTGCTGGTCTTGCTGGTGGTAGCAAATACAGTTTGGCTGGAAGTGGAGTGTGGAGACTGTGGGAACCAGTAGAAGAAAACACTTGTTGCTGTGTTTTGGACTGTTCCTAGTGCGACTAGGTCATGTTGCTGTTATGGCTTGTTGCTAGGCTTGTTGCTTGTTGCTAGGCTTGTTGCTTGTTGCTAGGCTTGTTGCTTGTTGCTAGGCTTGTTGCTTGTTGCTAGGCTTGCTCGGGATTGATATGGATGGAAGCTGGTTATCTGTCAGAGGACTGTAGGGATCTTGATTCATATCAAGAAATTTTAGATCGGCTAGATACATTAAAACATAACTCAACAGTCTTGGCATCTGTTGTGATGCAAAGTCGTCATCTTACTGGAAATGGCAATGACAGCAAACATGTAGCCTACGTGCCATGACACAGCCCAAACGTTATCCAAGTGGAGCGGCTGACATTGTGGGTTTGTACGTTTATTTGTCTGAGACGCAGCGTAGCAGTTTGCCCCTTGTCACAGTGTGTGCGTGTGTGATGCGTGCGTATGTGTGTGTGTGAGCGGTTGCCCCTTGTCACCTCGTGCTACTTAATGATAATTGTATCACATTTCAAATGAGCCAATGCAGAAAAAGCTTCCCTCCTTAACACAAGAGAACATAGACCACCCAGTACTCTCTAAGGGGGTTGTCACAAGAGAACATAGACCACCCAGTACTCTCTAAGGGGGTTGTCACAAGAGAACATAGACCACCCAGTACTCTCTAAGGGGGTTGTCACAAGAGAACATAGACCACCCAGTACTCTCTAAGGGGGTTGTCACAAGAGAACATAGACCACCCAGTACTCTCTAAGGGGGTTGTCACAAGAGAACATAGACCACCCAGTACTCTCTAAGGGGGTTGTCACAAGGGAACATAGACCACTCAGTACTCTCTAAGGGGGTTGTCACAAGAGAACATAGACCACCCAGTACTCTCTAAGGGGGTTGTCACAAGAGAACATAGACCACCCAGTACTCTCTAAGGGGGTTGTCACAAGAGAACATAGACCACCCAGTACTCTCTAAGGGGGTTGTCACAAGACAACATAGACCACCCAGTACTCTCTAAGGGGGTTGTCACAAGGGAACATAGACCACCCAGTACTCTCTAAGGGGGTTGTCACAAGAGAACATAGACCACCCAGTACTCTCTAAGGGGGTTGCCACAAGACAACATAGACCACCCAGTACTCTCTAAGGGGGTTGTCACAAGAGAACATAGACCACCCAGTACTCTCTAAGGGGGTTGTCACAAGACAACATAGACCACCCAGTACTCTCTAAGGGGGTTGTCACAAGAGAACATAGACCACCCAGTACTCTCTAAGGGGGTTGTCACAAGAGAACATAGACCACCCAGTACTCTCTAAGGGGGTTGTCACAAGAGAACATAGACCACCCAGTACTCTCTAAGGGGGTTGTCACAAGAGAACATAGACCACCCAGTACTCTCTAAGGGGGTTGTCACAAGAGAACATAGACCACCCAGTACTCTCTAAGGGGGTTGTCACAAGAGAACATAGACCACCCAGTACTCTCTAAGGGGGTTGTCACAAGGGAACATAGACCACTCAGTACTCTCTAAGGGGGTTGTCACAAGAGAACATAGACCACCCAGTACTCTCTAAGGGGGTTGTCACAAGAGAACATAGACCACCCAGTACTCTCTAAGGGGGTTGTCACAAGAGAACATAGACCACCCAGTACTCTCTAAGGGGGTTGTCACAAGACAACATAGACCACCCAGTACTCTCTAAGGGGGTTGTCACAAGGGAACATAGACCACCCAGTACTCTCTAAGGGGGTTGTCACAAGAGAACATAGACCACCCAGTACTCTCTAAGGGGGTTGCCACAAGACAACATAGACCACCCAGTACTCTCTAAGGGGGTTGTCACAAGGGAACATAGACCACCCAGTACTCTCTAAGGGGGTTGTCACAAGACAACATAGACCACCCAGTACTCTCTAAGGGGGTTGTCACAAGGGAACATAGACCACCCAGTACTCTCTAAGGGGGTTGTCACAAGACAACATAGACCACCCAGTACTCTCTAAGGGGGTTGTCACAAGACAACATAGACCACCCAGTACTCTCTAAGGGGGTTGTCACAAGAGAACATAGACGACCCAGTACTCTCTAAGGGGGTTGTCACAAGACAACATAGACCACTCAGTACTCTCTAAGGGGGTTGTCACAAGAGAACATAGACCACCCAGTACTCTCTAAGGGGGTTGTCACAAGAGAACATAGACCACCCAGTACTCTCTAAGGGGGTTGTCACAAGAGAACATAGACCACCCAGTACTCTCTAAGGGGGTTGTCACAAGAGAACATAGACCACCCAGTACTCTCTAAGGGGGTTGTCACAAGGGAATATAGACCACCCAGTACTCTCTAAGGGGATTGTCACAAGGGAACAATCACTTTATAGTGTAGTGGGAAAATGTGATAATTTGAGTTAAACTACACCCTTGAAACAACATTAATACGTAAAGATGTATTGTTAGTCGCTCTGGTAACAGCGTTTGCTAAACGACTAAAATCTAAATATAAATTAACAGTCAATACAACATATCTCTACAAAATGTTCCTTTGTTGTTCATAGAGTCTCATCAAAACCCTGTTCATTCTCACACAACTCTCTGTCTCCGACTCCCGTTTTCTAGCTGAACATTTCAGGGCAAACTCAGTCCAGTCAGTTTATCTCTCCCAGTGATTTCACTCCTCCAAGAAGATCCCCTCTTCCAGACAAGAGAGTGTGTGTAAGAGAGAGTCTGGTCCCAAATGGCACCCTATTCCCTACATAGTGCACTACTTTTGACCAGAGACATACAGTATGGACTCTGGTCAAAAGTAGTGCACTATGTAGGGAATAGGTGGCCATTTGGGATATATCCAGAGAGTGTAGAGTTGGCATGTGGGAGCCTTGACAGCCCACACAAATACCCTGATCTATGTCTGTGTGTGCTGTCATCAGACAGAGCACCACAGTCCGTGCTTTGTACCAAACACACACTCTGTCAGGAAGATGAACTCCCACACACACACACACACACACACACACACACAAACACACACACACACACGCACACACACACACGCACACACGCACACACACACACACACACACACACACACACACACACATACACACACACACACACACACACACACATACACACACACATACACACAGACCCTAACCCTAACACCACCCCCAAGTCAACCCTGTTATCTAAACAAAACCCATCAGATAAGCATTAATACTCATATGTTTGACAGGCTGATGAGGAAGGCTTTGCTACAACACAGTCCCTACAAGACCCAATATGTATTATGATGTATTGTGGACAATTGGGAATTAAAAAAAAAACTTCCAGAGTTTTTTGTTGAATGAAAATAGTTTTTATTTCTTTCCTCTGGTACTAAAACCTGATTGTTTCAAATAAAGACCATCTTTAAATCCTCCATCCCTTCCTTTAACACTTGTTCAGATGTAGGATCTTAAATTGTGTCTTCTGTCTTCTTCTGTCACATCCTCGTCATTCCCATGGAGAGGCCTAGGATGAACTAAGGCGAGAGAACTAAAGTAGCCCATCTTAGATAGATAGATACACGATACAGGGCAGGAGCAAAATGCCACAACGAAATACACAAAAGACAGATACACGATACATGATACATAGTGCAGCAGTATGAAAAAGTATAAAAATACAAGAAGTCTGGCAGTGGAGAGGAGACTATTTGGATGTCCTCTTCTTCTGCTGCATTTGTGGAGACTCTCTAGACAGGAAGACTTCTTGGCTGTGTCTGGATGTGTGGAGACTCCCTAGACAGGAAGACTTCTTGGCTGTGTCTGGATGTGTGGAGACTCCCTAGACAGGAAGACTTATTGGCTGTGTCTGGATGTGTGGAGACTCCCTAGACAGGAAGACTTCTTGGCTGTGTCTGGATGTGTGGAGACTCCCTAGACAGGAAGACTTCTTGGCTGTGTCTGGATGTGTGGAGACTCCCTAGACTGGAAGACTTATTGGCTGTGTCTGGATGTGTGGAGACTCCCTAGACTGGAAGACTTCTTGGCTGTGTCTGGATGTGTGGAGACTCCCTAGACAGGAAGACTTACATTGTAGTATTTAATTCAATGACTGACAGACGTCTTGGCTGTGTCTGGATGCTGGAGTCCAGGGAGACCATATATTTTATATAGAACCTTCATAGGTGTGTCTGGAATTAGGATTATGGGTTGGCACTTTAGCCCCTCTCCTCCTCTTCCACTCTCCTCCTCTCCTCCTTATCCACTCTTCCCCTCTCCTCCTCTTCCACTCTTCTCCTCTCCTCCTCATTCCATCTGTGTGTTATCAGCACTGTACTGTAGTGTAAAACTCATGGCATCTCTAGCTTCATCTACACACCCTGGATAGGAACATACTGTGCATCCCAAATGGCACCCTATTCCCTACAAAGTGTATTACTTTTGTCAAAAGTAGTGCACTATATAGGGGGAGGGCTGGTCAAAAGTAGTGCACTATATAGGGGGAGGGCTGGTCAAAAGTAGTGCACTATATAGGGGGAGGGCTGGTCAAAAGTAGTGCACTATATAGGGGGAGGGCTGGTCAAAAGTAGTGCACTATATAGGGGGAGGGCTGGTCAAAAGTAGTGCACTATATAGGGGGAGGGCTGGTCAAAAGTAGTGCACTATATAGGGGGAGGGCTGGTCAAAAGTAGTGCACTATATAGGGGGAGGGCTAGTCAAAAGTAGTGCACTACATAGGGGGAGGGCTGGTCAAAAGTAGTGCACTACAGATGCCAATCTTAATTTGATCATCCTGTTGTTGCAGGAATCTTTAAAAAGGCTTCTAAAATGTGTAATTTCCACTATAAAATGTCATACTTGATTTGCCCTAATGAAACAAGTACCAACCCCTACAAAAAGGTCCATTCATTATAATCCACATAATAATTCACTTTTCCTGTTGCCACTGGATTATTATTTGCCACTGGATTATTTTCCAGCTGTCTCAAAATAAGAACCTACATCTGTATGTAGGGAATAGGCTGGCATTGGAGATGCAACCATAGTTTCTGTCTTGGTATTCTAACTCTTAATAATGGGATTTTAATCTCTGTATATGATAAGAGGGATGCTATCTGCCGTACCACAAGAGTAGAGTGAACTCACAGTCGATTAACTAAACTTGAACATGACAACAGTGAGATAAAAAAAATTAATACAAATCAAAGGAAAAATAAATAGAAGCTTTGCACTTGTTGATAAAGTAGAATAATTTAAACAAATGTAACACGGGTGGCTTTTACTTCTTCGACTACTAGTCATGTATATATGTGAATGTAGCGTTGGGGAGGGTGAGTAGAGTAGAGGGATGGTTCACCATAGAGTAGTGGGAAGCTTTCAGACATATACTGATCTTTATCCTTGGAGTGCAGTTGATCCAAGGTCGTTCCTCACACCGTGTAGCTTAATCAGTGTGAAGCAGAACGTATGGAGGCAGTGTCTGTATGTCAGGCCCATGGCCATACATCACACCCAGTTCTCCTCGCCCTCTCACCTCAGCCGTGATGGACGATGACAAGGAACTGTGGTCATGTCTGATGATATGGTGTAGGAAGGAGGAGGGAGTGTGTCAGTGTGTGGCATACACATGCAGATTAACACTGGAGGGTGGATTACAGTATGTGTGAGAGGGAGAGGGAGAGGGAGAGAGACACAGGGAGGGAGAGGGGGAGAGGGAGAGGGAGAGGGAGAGGGAGAGGGAGAGGGATAGGGAGAGGGAGAGGGAGAGGGAGAGAGTTCTCAACCATTTTAGGATTTCTGCAGTGGGGTCTAACAGAATCAAGAACAGCATTCCTGTCCCTCCACTCTTCCATGACACTACAAACACCAGCCCCAGACACACAGTCTATGTAATGGTATCCAATACAATGTCTTCAGCACAGCTAGGATTAGAGTGATTGGGAATAAGGCCTTTTAAACACTGTATTAATGTAATTATTCAATCAAATGAAATTGTTACCACTTGTTGACTGTAGAGTATTGTCTGTCCTTACACCATGTTTCTAGTCACTAAGACCAAATATTTAATGCCTCAACTAGGCTACAATAACTCCTACAGATCTAACTCCTACAGCTCTAACTCCTACAGATCTAACTCCTACAGCTCTAACTCCTACAGCTCTAACTCCTACAGATCTAACTCCTACAGCTCTAACCCCTACAGCTCTAACTCCTACAGATCTAACTCATACAGCTCTAACTCCTACAGCTCTAACTCATACAGCTCTAACTCATACAGCTCTAACTCATACAGCTCTAACTCATACAGCTCTAACTCAGACAGATCTAACTCATACAGCTCTAACTCATACAGCTCTAACTCCTACAGATCTGACTCCTACAGCTCTAACTCCTACAGCTCTAACTCATACAGCTCTAACTCATACAGCTCTAACTCATACAGCTCTGGTATAGAGACGTTAAATGACCTGAACTGACCTGAACGACCTGAAAAAGACATGGCTAATTATTCTTCTGAGTCTCAAGATTATATAGTCATTCTGTATTATGCATACATGCATCAGTACAGACGTTGGTTGATATGAAATTGATACAACTTTCAATTGAACAATGGGAACAGTGAGACATGTGCTACTTTGGGAACAGAGAGTGAAGACCAGCAGGTTTAGCTAGTTCAAGGTTGGATTGGTCACGAGTTGAGGCCTCTGAGAATGTTATGTCCTGTGTGATCTGTGTCGTCGTCAGGCCCCCACAACCACAGCAGAAGAGGACATCCAAACAGTCTCTCCACTGCCAAGAACCATGATCTTCCTTCTTTCTCTCTCCTACTTCCTTCTCCTCCCAGGACTCACACAGGCTCACCCTCTTCAGTTGGACGAGAAGGATGAGATGGTCTTCATAGAAGACCCAGATGATCTGGTGGACATCACCACCAGGATCCTGGAGACCAACAACGCCACCACAGTGATGCTGGTGGAAGGAGACATCTTGGTACCCAGAATCAGGACCGCCATCAAGTGCTGGCGGTCCAACGAATGCCTCTGGGAGAAGAAGAAATCAGATAACATTGTCAAGGTGCCTTACACGCTCAGCTCAGATTTTGACTATTTTGACCAGTGGAAGATCAAGTACGCCATGAACACCTTCCACACCAAGACCTGCGTGCGCTTCGTCCCCCGTAACAACCAGAGGGACTACCTTAGCATCGAAAGTAGATCCGGCTGTTATTCATGGGTTGGCAAAACCGGAGGTAAGCAGCTCGTGTCCCTCCAGAAAATAGGGTGTATTTACCACGGCACCATCCAGCACGAGTTGCTTCACGCTCTGGGTTTCTACCACGAGCAGAACAGGAGTGACCGCGACAAGTACATCAGGATCAACTGGGAGTATGTTGAACGTGGGGAGGAGCCCAACTTCGACAAAGAGGACACCAACAACCTGGACATTCCCTATGACTACTCCTCCGTCATGCATTATGATAGCTGGTCGTTCAGCACCTTGTATGGGAAGGAGACGATCACTCCTATTCCTGATGCCTCTGTGCCCATCGGACAGAGCTTGGAGATGTCTGTGATCGACATTCAGAGGGTCAACAAGATCTACAAGTGTTAAAGGGTGAGAAAAGTTGGAGCTGATTTTGATGACTGAATTTGATGTCTGAATCTAATGTCTGAATCTGATGTCTGAATCTGATGTCTGAATCTGATGTCTGAAATTGATGTCTGAATCTGATGTCTGAAATATTTCTGAATCTCATGTCTGAATCTCATGTCTGAATAAAAATAAACCTCATGAGCAAACAGAGTCCTCAATCTTTCTTTTGTCAATTCAGTCAATTGTCCACACTACATAATTTAGGGTTAGATTAGAGCTAGGATTAGGGTTAGAGTTAGGGTTAGGGTTAGGGTTAGAGCTAGGGTTAGGGTTAGGGTTAGGGTTAGAGCTAGGGTTAGGGTTTGGGTTAGAGCTAGGGTTAGGGTTAGAGCTAGGGTTAGGGTTAGGGTTAGGGCTAGGGTTAGGGTTAGGGTTAGAGCTAGGGTTAGGGTTATGGCTATGGTTAGGGTTGAGCCATTATATGAACATGAGCCTAGAGTTAGGGTTAGTGGATACAGTTGTTGATAGTTAGTTTGAACATCTACAAATCATCTGACGGGGACTATCCAGATAAAGTGGGATTCTACTGGTTCACTCCCACTGACCTTGCCCTTGCAGAGTCTCCCTCCATCCTCCTTGTTCCAGACACACACAAATCGTTCCCTATTCCCATACATAGTGCCCTACGTTTGACCAGGGCCCATGCGCTATGGTACTGCCCTAAACAGGGAATAGGGTGCCATTCAGAACGTAGCCCATGGACAACATCCTATCTGTTCATTGTCATGTGTTTATACGGCTGAGGATGAGCCACATTTTGAATCACATGTAGAAAGAGCTAGCTATCTTTGTATCTCTGGTACCAGGAGGAATGCGTGTCCATGTGAAAGTGCTCTTAAAATGGAACTGAGCATCCTCTTGAGTCTAGTGGAATGAGTGCATTTGGCAAGAGTACAAACGCAGATAAATACAGTAGTTTATCTATTGTGGAAGATTTCCTAAAAAGCATATGGATTCTTTCCTTCTGCCATTAGGTCTATCTCTTCCATCTAATAGCACTGGTTCTGTTATGAAGACTCACCTCGTGTTTTTAAAGTATAGAAGTGTCTCAAAGCCCAAAGAAAATGTTAAATGTAAGCAAGGAGGTCGATTTCACTCCTATCTTCCTTTACATCTGCAGAGCTATAATGACGCCATGGAACACTCCTTAATCAATATGACTGTAATGACGCCATGGAACACTCCTTAATCAATATGACTATAATGACGCCATGGAACACTCCTTAATCAATATGACTGTACTGTAACTATGGAACACTCCTTAATCAATATGACTGTAATGTAACTATGGAACACTCCTTAATCAATATGACTGTAATGACGCCATGGAACACTCCTTAATCAATATGACTGTAATGACGCCATGGAACACTCCTTAATCAATATGACTATAATGACGCCATGGAACACTCCTTAATCAATATGACTGTACTGTAACTATGGAACACTCCTTAATCAATATGACTGTAATGTAACTATGGAACACTCCTTAATCAATATGACTGTAATGACGCCATGGAACACTCCTTAATCAATATGACTGTAATGACGCCATGGAACACTCCTTAATCAATATGACTGTAATGACGCCATGGAACACTCCTTAATCAATATGACTATAATGACGCCATGGAACACTCCTTAATCAATATGACTGTACTGTAACTATGGAACACTCCTTAAACAATATGACTGTAATGTAACTATGGAACACTCCTATATCTATATGACTGTAATGTAACTATGGAACACTCCTATATCAATATGACTGTAATGTAACTATGGAACACTCCTTAATCAATATGACTGTAATGTAACTATGGAACACTCATATATCAATATGACTATAATGGAACTATGGAACACTCCTAAATCAATATGACTATAATGGAACTATGGAACACTCCTATATCAATATTACTATAATGGAGCTATGGAACACTCCTATATCAATATGACTGTAATGGAGCTATGGAACACTCCTAAATCAATATGACTATAATGGAACTATGGAACACTCCTAAATCAATATGACTATAATGGAACTATGGGACACTCCTATATCAATATGACTATAATGGAGCTATGGAACACTCCTATATCAATATGACTATAATGGAGCTATGGAACACTCCTAAATCAATGTCAGAATCATATGTTCAAACTCAAACTGACCTTGATAAAGTGGCTGGCATCTCGTTTTGGTTGACAGGAACTTACTTTGAAAACAAGACTTACTTTCCACACAACTGTCCCAATATCCACACTAGCACACTACTTAATATGCATTGTCAATACATCTCTTAATTGTATGTATTGCACAAGTTTGGATATTGGGATACAAACAAGATGTTCGACAGTTGTAACATTGGAGAAGCTCCAGAACGGTTCTGGTCTGGGAGAATTAGTTATTCTCTTCGTTCTCTTGAGAGGACACCCAGTGACCAAAATGTTTGATGAGTTTCAAATCAACCTGAAATCAATTTACATGTTGACGTAGGATTTCTGGAGAGGAAACTGAAAGCAAACAAACACAATAATACTGTAGATAGTCCATCTAATGTTTTGCCACAGAGCTGAATTGTGTTATTACGCTGTAAAACGTTACTGCACAAATCCTCTCAAAGACCCACAGACAGCTCCAATGATTTAAACCCCAACAGCGTAGAGACTTGGCCCGTTCTCTCCCTCTGCTGCTCAGTTAGATGGATAGTAGTCTCTCATGACAGATTTGGTTCTGGGTTTGGAAATACACTTGTCTCTGGGAACGCATGTATGTTTGATGTGGGAGTTGCCCATGAAAAATAAAAAGCAACCGGTCGGAGAGACGAGCGTCCGGGGCGGCATCCCGAATGGTTCCCTATTCCCTTTTAAGTGCACTACTTAGTGCGCTATAGGGAATAGGGTACCATTTGGGATGCTGCCAGGATGCTGGGAAACAATGTTGCAGACACTCAGGGGTAATCATGTATGTGGGGACGGACACTGGGGCAAACAGCCACCCCAAAGATAGAACCGGCTGAAATCTCAAAAATCTCTCAGCAGCCTTGCATGGCGACTGTTGGAAAAATGTGCCCCCCTGTTTGACTTGTGTGTTCACACAGGGTGCATGGACATGGACACTGGAAACAGGCAGGATCTGGGGCTCGCTAATGGACCAGACACCCTCATGTCTCGTACATCACTGCAGGGGTTCTCACCAGGGGAGCAACTTTGGTTTTAGAAGTGGGGGGGACATAATTATTAATAAAAAAATAAAAATAAATATCCAGTCAGATAAACACTCCAAACAACCTGAAAGTTAAGCCCCTGGTTCTCACAGATACAGATACAGATACTGGTTTTGTTGCAGTCTAGATTTATTCATTCTCTCTGTTCTCTTCTCTACACAACCCAGTGGTGTTTTCCCTGTAGTTGAAGAAGAATCTGACAGGTTTGGTAACCGGTGCCAACCCCAACAGTGAAATCACATACGCCACAGCTCACGGTACAATGAGTACGCTCATCTAAGCGTGGAGAGAGTCGCTGGAGGGATGGAGTGGAGAGGTATTGGTTTCTGTCCCCAGAGACAAGACACTCTGGAGGGGCTAGATCTTGTAAAACCTCTGCCAGCTGCACCGGACTACAATGCCTGGGTTCAAATCATATTTTTTTTCTTTCAAACCTGTTCACTTTGCTTGATTGAGCTTACCTGACGCAATGGGACCAATTGAATAGTCTCAAAAGTGCAAATCCCATCCATCTGTCAGTCCAGACGGACTCTAATTAAACCCTGAAAGTATTTGAAAGGAAACTAATACAGTTTGAACCCAGGTCTGCTACTGACGAGCTCCACTTGAAACGCTGGACAATCCTGAGAAAGGGCAGTATTTCATTGAGCTGTAGCTCCACTGTCAACATGTTACAATACATTGATACAATGTTGTATCTGGCAGATAGAGGTGATGGAAAAACAAGACAATGTCTGCTCAAACATGGTGTTCAAATGGGGTTTATAATAATATCATTAGATGTAATTCAATATAAATAATGATATTTAAGTGTAAAAAGGTAATTGTCACATTGTGAATGTTTCACTGTGTTTAGTGGGTCTATTGTGCTTAGCGACGCAGAGAGAGTGCTAGCCTACAGGAACAGGATATATTACCAGGATATGTAGCTTGATGGTCAGTTGGTTACGAAGGGGAAATTATAATCCCAGGTGCACATTGTCATACTGTGACATATCCCCAACAATAACAAATTACGCCGTCAACTTCTACTGGAAAATATATTTGGCATTATATGTATTGATAGGCCTATATTTTGTAGAAGTCTCCTTAGTCTACTTTTATGAGCAAAGTTTGGTAACTTAATACAGTGGTATATACTGAATGTACCAAACGTTAGGAACACCTTCCTAATATTGAGTTGCACCCCCTTTTGCCCTCAGAACAGCCTTAGTTTGTCGGAGCGTGGACAAGGTGTTGAAAGCGTTCCACAGGGATGCTGGCCCATGTTGACTCCAATGCTTTCCACAGCTGTCAAGTTGGCTGGATGTCCTTTGGGTGGTGGACCATTCTTGATACACACAGGAAACTATAGTTCTTGACACACTCAAACCGGTGCGCCTGGCACCTACTACCATACCCAGTTCAAAGGCACTTAAATATTTTGTCTTGCCCTCTGAATGGCACACATACACAATCAATGTCTCAATTGCCTCGAGGCTTAAAAATCCTTCTTTAACCTGTCTCCTCCCCTTCATCTGCACTGATTGAAGTGGATTTAACAAGTGACATCAATAAGGGATCATAGCTTTAACCTGGATTCACCTGGTCATCTCTATGGCATGGTAAGAGCAATGTTTCTAATGTTTTGTACACTCATTGTACAACACATCAAACGAAGAACCAAACAACGGTATTTTATTTTCTGAAAGTCACACATAGGCTAATCTCTCCAGTAAAGCTGTAACTGAATAAATGTTTATATGATGTATAGATACTGTTCATGTTAAATTATGTATAGATACGTTCATGTTAGATACGGTTAATGTGAAACTTTCAAAATACAGAAATCATAAAGGGATGCTTCCCGTATTTTGAAAGTTACATATCCTGAAAACTTGATTGCTGACAAGCAAAACATTTGTGCACTATGTCAACAATGGACTAATTAAAGAAATACTAAAAGATAGTTTTTGGGTGGAGTTTCCTTTAACCTTCCTAACCAATGATCTTATCACCTAGTGCCCATTTCTCTGTACAAACTTTTCCTACAAGAATCTATTGATGTTATCTCTCCATAAGTAATACACTCTGTAAGTTTGCAGTATTTAAGTAATACACTCTGTAAGTTTGCAGTATTTAAGTAATACACTCTGTAAGTTTGCAGTATTTAAGTAATACACTCTGTAAGTTTGCAGTATTTAAGTAATACACTCTGTAAGTTTGCAGTATTTAAGTAATACACTCTGTAAGTTTGCAGTATTTAAGTAATACACCCTGTAAGTTTGCAGTATTTAAGTAATACACTGTACGTTTGCAGTATTTAAGTAATACACTCTGTAAGTTTGCAGTATTTAAGTAATACACTCTGTAAGTTTGCAGTATTTAAGTAATACGCTCTGTAAGTTTGCAGTATTTAAGTAATACACTGTAAGTTTGCAGTATTTAAGTACTTTAAATCTCCTCTCTGAACTCTTTCCATTGAAAATGATTGATTATAGGTTTGTCAGGTTTGTCGCTTAAAGTAGTATTTAGTCTGAATTCAGGGCAAGCAAGGAACTCTGTACGTTTGCAATTCTTCAATACTTTAGATATCATTTTCTGCGTCAGTGTCATGTTATCATTCTCCTAGCTAAGTGTTTAGTCAGACTGTTAAACAAGATGGACGGTATTCACTCTAAAAGAACATATTTACCGTCATGGAATATTAAGAATCTATCTGAAGGTTGAAATGGGTTATGGAATCTTAGACAATGCTGTTCAGAAAACACTGCCAATACAGACAGACTGATAGACGGACAGACAGACAGACATGACAGACAGACAGACTGATAGACAGACAGACTGATAGACGGACAGACAGACATGACAATGTGTTCTCAAGAAATGTACAATAACACTAAATAGATTTTTTCTCCACAAGTGAAACATTCTTGGCATCATTGAAATCCCAATGAAGCATAAGAATAGCATGAAATGTAATCTATATTTGAAGAGTTTATTTACAAAGCGCTATACCCACACATTTTTCACATTTGTGTTTTTTCATCAGAAATGATAGCTGATGTGTACCTTCATGTGTGTGTACAATATTACTGTTCTTTTTTTTTGTTGCTAAACGCTAAATATCCATTGTTTAGCAGGAATGGAGTGTTTGTATCCTGTATATTTAACTGTGATATGTAGTCGTCTCACCTAGATATGTTAACATTAATGTTACTGTAAGTCACTCTGGATAAGAGCATCTGCTAAATTACTAAAATGTCAAATGTAAATGTTTTACATACGGATCTCATATTACTATATTGAATTATTTAATATATATATACTTATTTTTCTGAAAGTTTAGCAAAAAAACATGATTATTTGTCTCTCTGAAATGAAATCATCAAGTGATAGATTTAAAACAAATACATGTCTATCATTGAACAACCCCATGCCATGATTTAAAACACACCAATCATAATGTCTTTAAACAATAAAAGCTAATTTATCAACATAGCATTTTGGAATGAAACTCTTAATTTAAATCTACCCCATACTGCAATATCAGCCCTAGGGAATAGTCTAGTCCCTGTCTAGTCCCTATCTAGTCCCTGTCTAGTCCCTGTCTAGTCCCTCTCTAGTCCTTATATAGTCCCTGTCTAGTCCCTGTCTAGTCCCTGTCTAGTCCCTCTCTAGTCCTTATATAGTCCCTATCTAGTCCCTGTCTAGTCCCTGTCTAGTCCCTCTCTAGTCCTTATATAGTCCCTATCTCGTCCCTGTCTAGTCCCTGTCTAGTCCCTGTGTTGTTTATTTTTACAGTTTGGACCGGCGCCATGTTTATATTACACACATCATCGTCAGCCATAAACAACATACCATACTGACTAGACAGGAAGGAAGTCATATACCATACTGACTAGACAGGAAGGAAGTCATATACCATACTGACTAGACAGGAAGGAAGTCATATACCATACTAACTAGACAGGAAGGAAGTCATATACCATACTGACTAGACAGGAAGGAAGTCATATACCATACTAACTAGACAGGAAGGAAGTCATATACCATTTTGACTAGACAGGAAGGAAGCCATAGACTACCGTTAGTTTACTCTGCCAAGACGTTACTGTAAAGCAACAAGGTTAACATAAAGACATATGGTTTAGTAGATTTACTAATGACTTAGTGGATGTCCAATCAAATTTAAAATGTAATTGTTGTTGGAATAGATGTATACCATTCACACTTCAATTATATACAATGTAATTCTGTTTCATTTCTAAATGATGACTAACTCGTCTTTAGATTTGTTTTTCAACGCTGAGGTCAAACTTTAGGTTAGGAGGTCTGAATTCCACTATGACATGACAAGCGGACTGTGAGCACAATTGCATGAGAATTCCATAGCAAGGGATGGCTCCATGTCACTACAACCGTCATAATACACCTATGAATCAACTGTAGGTGACTCTCTGGTTTATATGACTTTCTGGTGGTCCTAGAAAGAGTTGAATGTTGAAATATGATTCATTACTTTCAAGTGACTCCTCTTTCATGGAGGTGTCTCTCATGGATACAATGAGCGCTACACATCCGAGAATAGTCGAACATAAAGAAGAAATGACCTTTGGGCCATAAATACACCACTCCCACCACATAGCTCAGACACAAACACAGTTAACACACCACTTAAAGAACTTAACACTGTGAAAACAAGATATACGTAACAATCTCAGAGAATCATGTCACAGTACATTTTAACATCAACAGTATCATCCCTGAATATACAGTATATATAAATTATTATATCAATATAAAAATATGACCCAAAGTCAATGAAAAATGCTCACTGTTTGTAGTGTCTCTGAATGCCGGTAGATAAATAATACATTACTGTCTGACTGTGAAGAAAGTGTCATTAAACTATGCCATATCCTGAACTGTGATAACTAGCATGTCAGACCCCAGACCCTGAGACCCAGGGCACTGTTAGCTTAGCTAGCATTCCCCCTCCCAGGCTAACAGTTGTGAACCTGAGGGGAAAGTTTATTATTTTTACTCAATTAGAGTCTCAACCTGATATTCCAAAGGAATTTCCCTCCGCGCGTTAACGTTTAAATCGCCTATTCTGAGAACGAGAGGAAATTAATAAATTAGTTCCATATCATTGTTAAGTGGTCGGGACTTTAGTACAAGTCAGCTTCTGCTATTAGCGACCTATTAGCAACCTGTTAAGGAAGTTAGGGAATACACCTGAGTGACACTAGGCGTCTCCACGGTGACGATCGCATCACATCATCGCAAAAGGACGTCGGCCATCTTAATTTGATTATCAAATCTCATCCGAAAGCTTTACATTTAAAAAAACATGTCCTGTGTTATTCATAAGTACTGTATTCTACAGTATTGACAGTCACCATAGGTCTATTTTAGTCACCATAAATCCTGTTTTGTTTTAACAGGTGTGTATTGTGGGGGGAGACCGACAGCCATTAGAACATTAACGAACATGTAGTCCGTACAGGGAGTATAGGTTTCACTTTTCTAGGATGACTTCTGCGTTTAAATACCACACCATGATGACAGGAAAATCTAAACCACCAGATCTCTCAACACAATTGGTCTGTTAAAACTTGACACAAACCTTAGACCTTGCTAATAAACAAGACAGGGAAATTATCATATCATTATAAAAATATGACCCAAAGTCAATGAAACATTTTCACTGTTTGTAGTGTCTCTGAATGCCGGTAGATAAATAATACATTACTGTCTGACTGTGAAGAAAGTGTCATTAAACTATGCCATATCCTGAACTGTGATAGTTAAGAGTCTCCTGGAGACTATGAACCAGCCATCTGGTGGTTACACCGGACCCAAGGCACCAGTCTGGGGCTCTGTACCCAGGCCAGCAGACCACTAGACCCAAGGCACCAGTCTGGGGCTCTGTACCCAGGCCAGCAGATCACTAGACCCAAGGCACCAGTCTGGGGCTCTGTACCCAGGCCAGCAGACCACTAGACCCAAGGCACCAGTCTGGGGCTCTGTACCCAGGCCAGCAGACCACTAGACCCAAGGCACCAGTCTGGGGCTCTGTACCCAGGCCAACAGATCACTAGAGCTCAGCAAGGTACCCCTTTTAAAGAGGACATAGAAGGAAGAATAGAGACATATTACAACCTATTGCGTTGTTTGCTCTATAAACTGTTAATTCATATGCCTTGCGACCGTGATGTATAAGCCTAAAGGCCGAGACAACATTTCTTTTTTTTTTCTTTTTTTTTTAACCTTTATTTAAGTAGGCAAGTCAGTTAAGAACAAATTCTTATTTACAATGCCATGTCTAAATCCTCCTACTTGTAGAGAAATACCAATGCCATGTTTTTTTTTTAAATAAAACATTTTGGTAAATATTTTGGGGAAGTTTGGCTTCCCTTGGCACCACTGAGTAATAAGGGGTTAGATGAGAAGACGTGGGTATGAGGGTGTGAGGGTAGAAGATTAGTGTCTGTTTACTTTGTCTGATGTTATATAGCCTTTTTATAAACAGTGAGAGTGAGCCAATCATAAATTTGATTCACAGGTTGTATAGTAGGACCCTGCCGGTTCATTTAGGTGACCTCACAGAATGCCTGGTCAGTAGAGGTCAGGGTAGGGCTATTTAGGTGACCTCACAGAATGCCTGGTCAGTAGGGGTCAGGGTAGGGCTATTTAGGTGACCTCACAGAATGCCTGGTCAGTAGGGGTCAGGGTAGGGCTGTTTAGGTGACCTCACAGAATGCCTGGTCAGTAGGGGTCAGTGTAGGGCTGTTTAGGTGACCTCACAGAATGCCTGGTCAGTAGGGGTCAGGGTAGGGCTGTTTGGAAATTCATCTCCCTCTCTTTCACTCTTTTTTATGTTGCCCTCTCAATTTTCTCTCTCTCTCTCTCTCTCGCTCTCTCTCTCTCTCTTTTGTCTCTCTCTGAAATCCATACTATACTCCTTCATACAAACCAACCCATTTATTCATTCCTCTATCATGTTTAATTTAATCAGTGTTACACAGACCTCCATGGTGTCTAAATAATAGCAAGGCAAGGAAAAACGAGATACATTGAATGGGACGATAAAATAAGCCACCTTACTTCCTTAGATTAATTTCCTAGGGTTTTTGCTACCAGTGCTTCCCTTGGGGCAAAGTCCTACATTCCCAGATTCTACACTAAGCCCAGGTAGACACAGACAGTAATGGCTACACACACACGCACTCACGCACACGTGCAGTAAGCCTGCCTGACTGTACTGAAGTAAATCAGCCAGTGAATCACAGTTCCAGCATGATTCATTTGATTGAGACAATAAACATTTTCATTTCTAAAATGAGGACCCTGAGGAGCCTATCTTTGAGGGAAGTTTCTCAGACCAGCCAGTTGGTTTTCATCTAAGACCTTTGTACTGTAGCTCAAATACTGTATATTTATAGTATTATATAGAAAGCCTAGTTTTGTCAAAGTTTTTGTAGCGATTTCCTTTGGTTCTTTTAATATGTGGAGTCCAGAGACCAAATCCTAAACCTTCTGAATGTTGTTTCATGATCTTGGAGCTCGTTGATGAATCGCAGCGAGGAGATCGTTTGCCCGTCTGCAGTTCATCTCCTTGATTTGAGTACTGACCAGACCTGGGTTCAAACGTTATTTGGAAATCTTTCAAATACTTTCAGTGTTTTATTAAACCTGCCTGGAGTGCTATGGGCGGGGTTTGCACCTTTGAGACATTTCTATTGGTTCCGTTGCAACAGGCAAGCTCAATCAAGCACAGATGCAGTATTTTACGTGGTTTCAAATAGGATTTGAACCCAGGGCTGATACATACATACTGTACTACACAGAACATGACTGCATTGGCTCAAACCACTGGCTCCCACTTTATTATCTTATACTGTAGTTGATTATCATAATATTTTAGCATATTACCCACAAATCCTCTTTATTTTTTTTAAGTTGAGAATCTTTGCTGAGAGGTGATATTTGGAAGATGTCTTGGTCCAACATAAACTCACCAACTCACTGCATTGTTTGACGTTTGTCCATCGTTTTCTTTTCAGATTGACCGCTATTTGTAGTTTCGAGCTGTTCTTGGTGCAGCCTTTCCCAAGGCCTTGTGTATGGAAACAATATCACTACCGTTCAAATGTTTGGGGTCACTTAGACATTTCCTTGTTTTTGTCCATTAAAAGAACATCAAACTGATCAGAAATACATTGTAGACATTGTTAATGTTGTAAATGACTATTGTAGCTGGAAACAGCTGATTTGTTATGGAATATCTACATAGGCGTACAGAGGCCCATTATCAGCAACCATCACTCCTGTGTTCCAATGACACTAATTGAATTGATCATTAGAAAATCTTTTTGCAATTATGTTAGCACAGCTGAAAACTGTTGTGCTGATTAAAGAAGCATTAAAACTGCCCTTCTTTAGACTAGTTGAGTATCTGGAGCATCAGCATTTGTGGGTTCGATTACAGGCTCAAAATGTCCAGAAACAAATAACTTTCTTCTGAAACTCGTCAGTCTATTCTTGTTCTGAGAATTGAAGGCTATTCCATGCGAAAAGAAAAAGCTATATCTTCCTCTGTACAGTGTCTGTGTTCTTTTGCCCGTCTTAATGGAAGGAAACATTTCCCCTTGGATTCACATGGTAACCTTTATTTAACTAGGCAAGTCAGAAAGACAGGCTTATCAGCTCATCAGAAACAGCAGTACCAGACTACAGTGATAATATGATGGTTTATAGGACTTTGGGAATGGAGATGTTTTTACAGAACTTACTGGTTCTCTTAACTTCTTTGATAGCTTCAACCTATAGTGGCTGTATGGCACGTTATTGGGGAATAAACCAAGAAAATAACGTTAAAACAAACATTTCTTACAGCGAATGTCAGCAAGTGTTGAAATAATAGTGAAATGCATGTGTGTGGTATTTTCATTGAAAATATATTTTTCACCAATTTCATCATATTGACCTTTGCTTCATAGCAGCAATTCCAGTGTAATATAGTTACGCTTAATTCACCCATTCAGCTCTGGTTGATCCATCATCAGGATACGTTGACAATACTCTGAATCGCATCCAAGACCCCGAATAATACCTCTAGCCCATCATTATTCACTGGTGTGTGTGTGTGTGTGTGCGTGTGTGTGTGTGTGTGTGTGTGTGTGTGTGAGCGTGTGTGTCCTCATCATCATCATTCATAGGTTTCTGATAGACCATATGGAAGTGATTGTCAGGTTGCGTGGAGGGAACCTGGTTCTCCTTAGAACGCTACATCTTCATTCATCATGATTTATCATGGCACGTGTGATAGATGTCAGATGTCACTTGAGTCCTCTTGAAACTATAGTCTGAAAAAGGAGAGAGCCGTGGTAGATTTAAAGGGAGGGTATATGGTGGCGTGTATTTCAAAATGTTGCCGTTTAGATTTTCTGAGCTTGAATTAGCCTTCTCTACTTGGTTTGATGTCTAAAAATCCCTCTCCACTTTGTTGACTAGAACCAACAAGATTTCTGGTGTATTGATACTGACTATCTCAAAGCAGATCTTCTATCGGCTATAATCACTCTCTAATCACTTTAGTTATATTCATCTTTTGAAGTTTTTCGTCAGTTTGATTGCCATTGGCAGTACTGTGATTGGTCTACTTTCACAGCAGGACTCAGGGTCAGGGACATTGTCCAGTTGTTTTGATAAAGCCCAGGTTGCACACACACGCACACCCACACACACAGAGACACACACACACACACACACCCCGCTTGACCTGGTGAGGTTACTACATGGTGGTTAAGGCTTTTGTCACAGTCTGACTGGTCTGCTGCTGCACTACCCAGACAGAGCCTGTTTAATTACTAACTCACTCTGGGAAATTAGGAGAGAGGGGACTCTGTGGTAGCGCAATTTCTTTGATCAGGTGGCCAGACAAAATGGTGGTCATACTATATTTGCTGAGCCTAGGGAAAATAGTACAAGAGAAGTTTGCTTGTGGATTCTGAGGGGGATCACAAAATGTCAGAATACATTGGTACAACTCACCCTACTAAAATGTACTGACAGAGATATCTGGTGAACCTCCGACAGAGTAGGAACTCCAGTTCTGTGTTTGTTTCTACTGACCATGAATAACCTTGAGCAGCACATTAGTGTCCTCATTGCCTCAGGATACAGTAAAAATAGTCCATTTACACAAGATCCCACCCCAGATAACACCAAACCACAAAACTGCTAAACTGACAGACGAACGAGTGGAAAGATAACTACACTCTACGATAACAGTGAACATTACATTAACAACAACCAAAATCCAAATAGTTGTACAGCTTTAAACTGCTTAATTGCAATTGAATTGAATTGAAATGAGTCTATTTGGACTGCTAACGTAAAGGGACCCAGCCCTGGTTGTCTGTCAGCTGTCTGGTGTGGTTTCAGTGAATGACTTGGACATGTCTACTATGGAGATTGGGTTGAGTGAGAGAGTTGTGGGTTGTGGGTTGGGCTCCATATGCTTGCGGCTGCTTGTTTATTGTCTTTGGCACTCAGCTCACAGTACCGCTTCCGATGTGATTTTGTATGGCGGTTAATTTAATTTGAGAGAGTTTTTTGTGTGGTATGAATGAGGAACAGATGCTTGGGGTGTCTGTGATGCTAAATCACACATTTCAACCCCTTGATCTCAACATTAATGTTACAGGCGAACAATTATTCTATTAAATTCTGTTCTCTTCTATAATTAGTTTTCTATTCTATTCTTTCATGTTCTACGGAACCATAGAAATAGAACAAGAATGCATTTCAACGGAATCACACCTGCTGTTGGAATTCACTGAATGAGAGTGAATGTGACCACAGCTATAAACAATGGATTTCTCACTTTTTACTATTGTTTGCTTTAATCAGCGAGGCGTTTTAATGTCACCTGTTCAAGTGGTGCTCAGGGATTGGGGAAATAGTCTGAACAGCTGTGGAAGGGGAAATGTCCAATACACATTTCAGTTGTACAGAACATGTAACTTGTAGGAACAAATCATCTTCTACCGGTATCCATAATCCAAAGTCATTTTTAAACAGAGTTGATCTGGACTTGTGTCAGACTTGTGTGGTAAGTGCGTCTTTAGATGCTTTTTTGCCTTCCCGCGTCACTTTATACACAGAAGATCTCGGCTAAACATAGAATCACAGGGTTTATCCGTCTCTCTGTGACCTTCTGAACCTACGTTGCAATTGATGCAAACAAGCGACGTATAAAAATATGCTTCTAATGAAAAGTGAGACATTCAAATAAAACTACATTCAAATATAAACACTAGGCTGTAGCCCTATTTAAATTATATTGGGCTATATTTCACATTAAATCAATTGAGTTCTATTTTGCTACATGTAGGCTACTGTCTGTAATGTATTTCATAATGTGTAGCCTAACGTGCGCAATGATGTGCCAAATCTGTGATTTAGTGCATTTTTATTGGGTAAGCATTAGAATAGGCCGTCTCAATATTTGCAGCCACACGTGGTAATATCTCACTAGGAGCTGATCTGTTGTGAAATAATTATAATGTTTAGGTAAGAAAGCTAAACTGAGAGCAGCACAACCTTTCTGTCGATCCCATCAGTATCGACGCTCCAATGACTCACTTAGCGACCGTGTATCTCTGCGTGGTGTTTTTGCGAAGCGCATGTTACATCTTCGGCCGTTGTAGGAAAGATGCATTGTTAAAACCTAAACTCGTAAGCCTAAATAGTTTTGCTAGGCAGCTGAAGACAAGACAAGATGTATCCATCCCATAGAAAAGTAGAAGTCAGCTTTTATAATTGTTTATTTGCATTATTTATTGTTTATTTGAATCAAAAACTTTACGAGATCTCATAAAGCAACTAAATATAACATTTGATATAAAATCTCCATTCTCTCACTGGCAGACAAACATCCAGCTACTAAAACAGACTGAACATAAAGACCTAATTAACAGCTCAATCAGTGTGTCCATTCTGTACAGTATAGATACACTTTAGGAGTCCTGTCATGTCTCTGGACCTGGGATTAACAGGGTCTGTTGGCGCTCAGACTATGTTCTCTCTCCTTTACACACACACACACACACACACACACACACACACACACACACACACACACACACACACACACACACACAGGAGGTAGGGAGGGAGGAAGGAAGGAAGGAAGGAAGGAAGGAAGGAAGGAAGGAGGGAAGGAAGGAAGGGAGGGAGGGAGGGAGGGAGGGAGGGAGGGAGGGAGGGAGGGAGGGAGGGAGGGAGGGAGGGAGGGAGGGAGGGAGGGAGGGAGGTTAGGAGGGAGGGAGGGAGGTTAGGAGGGAGGGAGGTAAGGAGGGAGGCAGGGAGGGAGGTAAGGAGGGAGGCAGGGAGGGAGGTAAGGAGGGAGGGAGGGAGGCAGGTGGGGTGGTAAGGAGGGAGGGAGGTAAGGAGGGAGGCAGGGAGGGAGGGAGGGAGGTAAGGAGGGAGGCAGGGAGGGAGGGAGGGAGGTAAGGAGGGAGGTAAGGAGGGAGGGAGGTAAGGAGGGAGGGAGGCAGGGAGGGAGGGAGGTAAGGAGGGAGGCAGGGAGGGAGATAAGGATGGAGGCAGGGAGGGAGGTAAGGAGGGAGGGAGGTAAGGAGGGAGGCAGGGAGGGAGGGAGGTAAGGAGGGAGGGAGGTAAGGAGGGAGGCAGGGAGGGAGGGATGTAAGGATGGAGGCAGGGAGGGAGGTAAGGAGGGAGGGAGGGAGGGAGGGAGGTAAGGAGGGAGGCAGGGAGGGAGGGGAGATACAGCATTACCTCAGCGATGACATTTCAACCCTTCTGGAATGAGGAGAAGATGAAAGTGGATGGAAGTGTGAATGGATCGCTGGGTTTTTATGAAAGAGAGAAGAAAGAGAATAGCTGGTCAGTGGGTTGGATTGATGGAATACACACACACACACACACACACTTCAAAAGGACCACTTCACCAGATCAAACAAATGACTAGAACTCTGGATGCTTCCAGGATTCAGTTAACCCCCTGACTTCCGGGGGCACAGAACTGTCTTCTATAGAACTGTCTTCTATAGAACTGTCTTCTATTGAACTGTCTATAGAAGCAACACTGGATGTTAGTTGTGTCCAGCTTCCATGTGAGTATAAAACGAGGATCCTCTTCTTCGCCCCTCTTTTCTCCCTCTTTTCATCCCTCGCTTTCATTCCATACAAACGGACAGACATCATTCACATCCAATCTCGTTCCAATGGCCGAGCCACAATGGTTGAGAAACTGCCATTAAGACAGAATGGAGAGAGAACATTCTGCCATTATTTTTCCCATGGTAACCCTCTGAACCACAGAGCTTGAATGAGCCATGGTTATCTTAACGCTTTCAATGAAATCCCATTAAGAATAGCCTGAGACACACTAAGGTCTAACCATGGTTATCTTAACGCTTTCAATGAAATCCCATTAAGAACAACCTGAGACACACTAAGGTCTAACCATGGTAATCTTGACGCTTTCAAAGAAATCCCATTAAGAACAACCTGAGACACACTAAGGTCTAAAGGTTAAAGATGACCACCTCTATTGTCCTTCAGATAAAAACAGCTCTGTGGTCGTTTACCCCCTTAGAGCAGATTACTAATCTCCTCTTTATCTCCCCAAAATGGCCGCCCAGTGATCACATACCTCCATCTGCTAAGCATCACTTGTTCTGCAGCTAACCTACAAATGTCTAGTCTAGTCTAGTTTGACTACCTCAACATATGTCATTTCAAGACGGCCAATATGGAGCACTTGGTCCAGCAGTAAAGTCTACAAAGTGGGGGTAACTGTTAAAATGGCCACCCTATAACACATCTGTTATATCGCTCACAGTTGTATCACTCTGTCCCCTTTCTCATAATAACCAGAATCCTCTGAAGGTGGTCAGTAGAGAGAAGGTAGAGGGCGTCTTTCTCATAATAACCAGAAACCTCTGAAGGTGGTCAGTAGAGAGAAGGTAGAGGGCGTCTCAGTAAAACAGTTGAGACTTCAAATATATATTTTTTGACTACCCTCTCTCTCTCTCTCTCTCTCTCTCTTTCTCTCTCTCTTGCTCTCTCTCTCTCTCTTGCCCTCTCTCTCTCTCTTGCTCTCTCTCTCTCGCCCTCTCTCTCTCTCTCTCTCTCTCTCTCTCTCTCTCTCTCTCTCTCTCTCTCTCTCTCTTGCTCTCTCTCTCTCTTGCTCTCTCTCTCTCGCCCTCTCTCTCTCTCTCTCTCTCTCTCTCTCTCTCTCTCTCTCTCTCTCTCTCTCTCTCTCTCTCTCTCTCTCTCTCTCTCTCTCTTGCCCTCTCTCTCTCTCTTCCTCTCTCTCTCTCTCTCTCTCTCTTCCTCTCTCTCTGTCTCTCTCTTCCTCTCTCTCTCTGTCTCTCTCTTCCTCTCTCTCTCTGTCTCTCTCTTCCTCTCTCTCTCTCTCTCTCTCTCTCTCAATTCAATTTTAGGGCTTTATTGGCATGGGAAACATATGTTAACATTACCAAAGCAAATGAAATAGATAATAAACAAAAGTGAAATAAACAATATCTCTCTCTCTCTCTGTCTCATCTATCCATCACATACACACAGCTCTGTTGTTCACTGCAGAGTGTCTCTCTCTTCCCCGACAGCTCTTCTCGGTCTTATCACCAAGCCCATCTTAGAGCCCTCTCAGATCTCTGTTTCAACGCTGACAGAGCCACAGCCCCATAATCACTCTGTGTAATGGTAAACTTGTCACTCTGACACACACACAAAAACACACAAACTCACGCGCACAGACACACACACGCAGAGTGGTAGGAGATGGTGGAAAAAGACTTGAAGACTAAAAACGACTCTCTTCTTTAGACCCCCGTGGCCGTAAACATGATGAGTAGATTAGAGTTATGGGTCCACTTAGCTGGAGCGCAGGGTCAATATCTGTTAGACACTCCCAGAGAAAGTGTTTGTGGGGCTTTAAAGCTATCTATCAAGGTATTAGCCATGTCCTTGGTTAGATGATTTACTTTCAGTTATTTCCTTGGTATTTTAACCAGATGTTTTTGATGGGTTTGAACTCTCTAAATAAGGTTTATTGATTTCCAAGTCATAAACAAATTATATTTTAATTTAGACTCCCGGCTGATGTTTACGTAAGATGGAGAGATGATTGAGGAGAGGAATGGAGAGATGATAGAGGAGAGGAATGGAGAGATCATAGAGGAGAGGAATGGAGAGATCATAGAGGAGAGGAATGGAGAGATCATAGAGGAGAGGAATGGAGAGATCATAGAGGAGAGGAATGGAGAGATCTTAGAGAGCTATATGTTTATCAGCCACTAAACAAACAGTGATGTGGGAGGATAAATTTCAAGCCCATAGAGTCCTGTGTTATAGTGTGTGTTGGGCTGTTCCACTGACACCACTCACCTCGTCATCTAATTAAAGCAATGCAACATGTGGAATCTCTAATCTGGGTTCAGCTATTATGTTTTAAAACACAGAACACACACACATATATAGCACATACACACACACACACACACACACACACACACACACACACACACACACACACACACACACACACACACACACACACACACACACACACACACGCACACACACACACACACACACACTACACCCCAACCCCCATCACACACAAGCTGCTGTCACACACACACAGACAAAGCATCCCTCAGCACTCCAGAATAGATTTGAACAGTTTCCTGAGGAATATGACAGTACAATGAAATGGATAGTCCCTATGGGAAGACCCATTCATATTTATACAGCTGTTAACAGGGAGCACAACGTGTCCTGAGTATTTGAACAAGTAAGCAAGAATCTATCCATTAAATCTCTATCGCACTAAAAGCCTTGAATGGCGTGTCCTCTGTTGTCCTCTGTTGTCCTCTGTTGTCCTCTGTTGTTGTGAGGTTTGACAGAGTTAAAGTGGAACTGACAGCGTTTTAGCAACATGAAATCTTATTACAATCTGTTCATATTCACCTCCAGGAAGAATCTGCGAGTACTTAGATATGGTCATTTTACCATTTTCAGAAATTCATACAATGTTTGGGAATGACGTATACTAAGGCATTTGTGAAAACTCTATAGCAATATAGAGTGGGAAAGCGGCCGTCTGTTTGGACAATTAATAGACACTGCAGTAAATAAAACCTAATAAAAACATCTGTGTTGTCCAGGACCAAAGTCTACGCAGACTGGTCTGCCATAGCCAATCAGATCTACAGTAGGCCTATATGCAAATAACCCATTTGCCACACGGGCCTGCCATCATTCACTTTGAACTGGACTGTGTGTTTACAGACAGTAGCAACAGCGCGACTTTAGATCATTAGAACGCATTCGCCAAAAGCCACAAACTACACCTGAATGGATTTCTGCAAATATACTGTATAAATACCATGTGATTCCTCTTACATTTGGGAACTTCACAGTCCTATTGCTCAAACAGCAAGATAAACACTAACGCTAATTACTGCATCTCTAGCTGTAGCCACTGAAAAAACGATATGAGGGGAAAAAGTCGGTCACTCACCCACTCCTCCAATGACATGACATCCTCCTAGCAGCTAGCGAGCTATGTAACGTTAGGCTCTGTGTTTTTAGCTTGAAAAATAAATAGCTTGCTACATTAATAGATACACTAGCCCAGGGATGTCGAACTCTGTTGTTATTGGGCCAGACATAGCCTATTTGTTTTTACACAATAACATGCAACTGAAATCCAAACTGGCCATTGTTTTACTTGAAAAAATATGTCTCTTTATAATGTCCACTTATGTACAGTGCATAGGATGCTGTATATAGCATTTTAACATATTAAAACAAATGAGATACATAATATTTGCCCATCCTTTGCTACTATGCTTGCAGATGTGCATAAGCTTTAAAAATAGAGGCAGCAAACAATGTACCAGGCCAGCTGTGATTTACAACCTGATAGCAATATATTTATGTATTGGTGAATTATATTAATAATACATTGAATGCATCCACCTATTCTGCCTACAATGCCTTACTGTACTTCATGGAGTCAAATGGAACCTATTTGTAAGACCTCTTTACTGATATTAATATTGTCTGTTTGTTTCATATCTGCAAAGTAGTTAAATGCTGTCAGTTCCACTTTAAATCACTGTGAAGTGAATATAATGCAAAGATAACAGTTAAAGGAGCTTCCATTTCTCTGGACACTGGTTCATACTAGGCCTCACACATACTCAGTCTACATTCCTGGATACAGTGTATATCTGTATCTACGTACTGGTGTTGTATCTCTAGATATGTGTTATATCTGACCTACAGAACCATTATGTCAATGTGTTACATTGTCACCATGTTTAAAGAAATACTTTGAATACAAACAACTTGTTGGGTTATGGACGGTTTATGGTGGTTTCCATCCTTCACCCCTCAGTCTCTTAATACGGCACAGATCGACAAATACACCCTCATCTAGCCTCTAGCCTCGCTGTGAGTCATGGGTTGTCTGTGCTCTTCAAGACAGACATGAAAGATGGACTCTCTCTCACACACACACACACACACACACACACATGGGCACATACAGGCATGCGCACACACAGGCATGCGCGCACACACACACACACACACACACACACACACACAGGCATCCTATGGGCATCCTGACCAGGGCAAGGACTCCTCCTCCTACCCTTTGCCTGACGTATAGAGACGTGAGGAACCATGTTGATTTAGCTGTACACCATTATCGTGTCGTTTAAAATCATTGCCGGGGATGTAAACCTGTATCCGTGACCTTAGCGATCACTTTTATGGTTCGCGTCAAAACCCGCTTTCGCTGTTTTGGCTAAAACTGTGATAAACCTGTATTGGTGACCCAAGAATTCGGTTTTATGGATCGAGTCTAGATAGCTGAGCTGTTTGGACTAAAACTGTTATTGTATCAATGACCCAAGCAATCGGTTTAATGGCTGAACCCAGTCTAGGGTTAGCTGTTTTGGTCTAAAACTGTCACCTCCAATGTGTGGGAACGTGAAGGCAGATATTAAAACAATGTTGTGTGTTCGGTTTGACGGACATTACGAGAGGAAGGGGTCATAAATCATTAAGTTTGACCACTAAAAGCTTGACCACATAAAATGGACACTTAAATAATGCATAGAACGTCATGTTGTATGTTTGCGTGGGCGGTGGGAAGGTGGTGAGAAGGAGCGGACCCTGACCATAGTGTTTGAAAGAGAAAGACATTCTCACAACTCTTCTGTTGAGTGACACTTTAACAAGAAACTCTAAAAACAACATCAAAGGCTCTAACATGAAATCGTCACAACACATACAACTCTAAACCGTCTAAACCAGGGCATTATCACTTGGATTTCCACAAAGTTTACCGCTCTGTGACGTACCACAAGCAGATAGAAATGAGGTGGGGGACACTATCCAAACCCACCAGACCGCGGGTATTGGAGGACAGATAGAGGAATATGTGGCTGTGTGAGTTTATAAAGGTCTTCCCTAATCTTTAGTGGCAGGAAGAGTGGCAGTGTCCGTGCTGTCCGGGAGCTACCGAACCTGCTGGCCTGTAAACCCCTCATTATCTCTGGGCCTGGTGGGTTACCTATAAAACACCATTTAAACTGGAGAGGAAAGCTCAGAGCCGGGCTGGGCTGACCAGGTTTCCTACAACTCCCCCCTTAAAAACAGCCAGGCTTTTAGCTGCCTCGGAGGAGAGGAGAGAGGATTCCTGTTCCCTGTTTATCCAAACGGGAATTCCAGGTCTTAGTGAACCGGAACAAGTAGGATCAACGCTTCCTTACTTTCCTGCCTCAACCCAATGCAAAGAGAAGAGAGGGGGAGAGAGGGGGGGGGGATAGAGAGGAGGGGGGGGGGGGTAGAAAGGGGGGGAGAAAGAAAGAGAGAGAGGGGAGGGGTAGAGATAGGGAAGGGGTAAGGAGAGAGCGAGAGAAAGCAAGAGAGAGAGAGAGGGGGGGGGGTGAGAGAGAGTGAGAGAGAGAGAGAGAGAGACAGAGAGACAGAGAGAGAGAGACAGAGAGAGAGAGACAGAGAGATATACAGAGAGAGAGAGAGAGAGAGAGAGAGAGAGAGAGAGATAGAAAGAGAGAGAGAGAGAGAGAGAGAGAGAGAGAGAGAGAGAGAGAGAGAGAGAGAGAGAGAGAGAGAGAGAGAGAGAGAGAGAGAGAGAGAGAGAGAGAGACAGAGACAGAGACAGAGACGGGTTCCATCCCATGTGTATACCTGACACACATCGTTGCACAGCATTGTGAGCCTGTCACTCGTCCTGCTTGCCCCGCTGACTGCAGTCAAGAATCCTGCCAATTAGATGGAGCAGGACTTTCCCATAAAGTCTGTTTATTTGTGTAAACAGATCTGGCTCTCTGTCCGGCCTAACGGCTGAGGATATTGTTTCTATCGTAATATGAGGAGATTAATCTTTAAAAATGTAGAAAAATGTATCGTTAAACGTCAAAAGCCTGCGATCATAAATCGCAAATGTACCTTGATTCGTTCCGTAATTTTCTTTATAGGGCCAAATCCTCCATATTGCTGCATCTTCTCATGGGAAAATGAACTATTTTAACCCCAAATGTGTTTATGTTCCCTGGTCAGCACCCCTAGACACCTTTCATCACTTCTCTGTTGTCTCTACGTTGTTTCCTTTTAATGTTCAGTGATAGCGTCTACTCCTACTACAGAACAATACGCTGCATTATGTTGGGCCGGTCAGACTGGGAAACATAGGGACCTTTTTAATGTAACGTTGTAACAGGAAGGAGTCTTAATGGAGGTGTTATCAAGATGATCCAGATGTGATATTCTGCAGCACCAGGAGTAGTTTAAGACAGCATACAGAGCACAGTCACTTAGTAGACGTATCCACACACTACTCATTTATCAATCTTTCATTCAGGCCCCGACAACACCAAGACAATTCCCTTAGTACTGGAGGACTACCACTACAATTGTCATGGTAATTTTTTTATTTTTATTTATTTCACCTTTATTTAACCAGGTAGGTCAGTTGAGAACAAGTTCTCATTTACAACTGCGACCTGGCCAAGACAAAGCAAGGCAGTGCGACAAAAAACAACACAGAGTTACACATGGGAAGTAAACAAACGTACAGTCAATAACACAATAGAGAATCTATATACAGAGTGTGTAAATGTAGTGCAAAATGCAGTAAGGTTAGGAAGGTAGGACAATAAATAGGCCATAGTGGTGAGATAAATTACAGATTAGCATTAACACTGGAATGATGGATGTCCAAATGATGACGTGCAAATAGAGATACTGGAGTGCAAAATGAGCTAAAATAATCAAATAAATATGGGGATGAGTTAGTAGGGTGGGCTATTTACAGAAGGGCTATATACAGGTGCAGTGATCGATAAGCAGCTCTGACAGCTAATGCTTAAAGTTAGTGAGGGAGATAGGAACCTCTAGCTTCAAGGATTTTTGCAGTTCATTCCAGTCGTTGGCAGCAGAGAACTGGAAGGAATGGCGGCCAAAGGAGGTGTTGGCTTTGGGGGTGACCAGTGAAATATACCTGCTGGAGCGCATGCTACGGGTAGGTGTTGCTGTGGTGACCAGCGAGCTGAGATAGGGCGGGGATTTACCTAATAAAGACTTAGAGATGACCTGGAGCCAGTGGGTTTGGCGACGAATATGTAATGAGGGCCAGCCAACGAGAGCATACAGGTCGCAGTGGTGGGTAGTATATGGGACTTTGGTAACAAAACGGATGGCACTGTGATAGATTACATCCAATTTGCTGAGCAGAGTATTGGAGGCTATTTTGTAAATGACATCGCCGAAGTCAAGGATCGGTAGGATAGTCAGTTTTACAAGGGCAAGTTTGGCAGCA
The DNA here is from genome assembly GCA_023634145.1 of Thymallus thymallus. NCBI lineage: Eukaryota > Metazoa > Chordata > Actinopteri > Salmoniformes > Salmonidae > Thymallus > Thymallus thymallus. The sequence goes on along the minus strand of CM042394.1, from coordinate 4,159,141 downwards.
TGAGTGAAGGAGGCTTTGTTGCGAAATAGGAAGCCGATTCTAGATTACATTTTGGAGATGGTTAATGTGAGTCTGGAAGTTGAGTTTACAGTCTAACCAGACGCCTAGGTATTTGTAGGAGTCCACGCATTCTAAGTCGGACCCGTCGAGAGTAGTGATAGTCCGGTGGGCGGGTGCGGGCAGCGTTCGACAGAAAAGCATGCATTTAGTTTTACTAGCATTTAAGAGCAGTTGAAAGGAATTAACCAGTTCAAATCATTATCTTTTAAAAGATCTTTCAATTAAGAGAATGATTCACATGCACTCAATACCGAATAACGCAACATTGGAACATGTTTATTGTTTTAATTCAGATATTCACAGTACTTTACCATGTTGTCCCGGTTCTCTCTACAGACGTTTATTGTTTAAATTCAGAGATGCACAGTACTTTACCATGTTGTCCCGGTTCTCTCTACAGACATTTATTCCATTACAGTATAGGGTCAGTGCTAGGGATCAAAAGTCCCTTATAAACAGTGAAGTGCAGACATTATGGACTAACAGTACCGTTATAAAACTCGACCTTCACCTCTCCCGAGTCCGTACAGGAGTTGCAGCGATGGGACAAGATTGTAACTACCAATTGGATATTATGAAATTCAGGAGAAAAAGGGGTACATTCTTATTTATTTTTTATTAAAGAAATAACAGTGAAGTGCAGACATTATGGAGTATCAGTACCGTTATAACAGTGAAGTGTAGACATTATGGAGTATCAGTAACGTTATAACAGTGAAGTGCAGACATTATGGAGTATCAGTACCGTTATAACAGTGAAGTGCAGACATTATGGAGTCAGTACCGTTATAACAGTGAAGTGCAGACATTATGGAATATCAGTACCGTTATAACAGTGAAGTGCAGACATTATGGAGTATCAGTACCGTTATAACAGTGAAGTGCAGACATTATGGAGTCAGTACCGTTATAACAGTGAAGTGCAGACATTATGGAATATCAGTACCGTTATAACAGTGAAGTGCAGACATTATGGAGTCAGTACCGTTATAACAGTGAAGTGCAGACATTATGGAATATCAGTACCGTTATAACAGTGAAGTGCAGACATTATGGAGTATCAGTACCGTTATAACAGTGAAGTGCAGACATTATGGAGTCAGTACCGTTATAACAGTGAAGTGCAGACATTATGGAATATCAGTACCGTTATAACAGTGAAGTGCAGACATTATGGAGTATCAGTACCGTTATAACAGTGAAGTGCAGACATTATGGAGTCAGTACCGTTATAACAGTGAAGTGCAGACATTATGGAGTAACAGTACCGTTATAACAGTGAAGTGCAGACATTATGGAGTATCAGTACCGTTATAACAGTGAAGTGCAGACATTATGGAGTATCAGTACCGTTATAACAGTGAAGTGCAGACATTATGGAGTCAGTACCGTTATAACAGTGAAGTGCAGACATTATGGAATATCAGTACCGTTATAACAGTGAAGTGCAGACATTATGGAGTAACAGTACCGTTATAACAGTGAAGTGCAGACATTATGGAGTATCAGTACCGTTATAACAGTGAAGTGCAGACATTATGGAGTATCAGTACCGTTATAACAGTGAAGTACAGACATTATGGAGTAACAGTACCGTTATAGAAATAACAATACATTCTCAATGACTGTTTCCACACCCTTGTTTCCAGGCCTTGTAGGAAAGCCACGGTTCACTCTAGGGTAGAAGGGATGAGTGATGGGTGTTTACAAGGGTGTGTGTGTCTGTGTATATTTGTCTGTGTTTGTGTGTGTATCTGCGTCCATGTGTGCGCGTGTGTGTGTGTGTTTGGCGAATAGTCATTTCAGCAGTCTGGCCGTTTTATCACCACCCATGCAGTGCTGATGGCATATCCATCAGTGTCTCTCAGTAGAAACTACTGCCTGCAGGCTGTTTATTGTCTTAGAAAAACCACATGAGCAAGTAAGCAGCCAGCGGCATCCGTCCACCAAATGGACATCTAGCATGGAGCCATAGCTTCTTGACAGTTTCCAGATGATCTGATGAAACGTTGGGTGTTTGGTCCGGATGAGAGCTGTGGCACCGTTCATCGGAAAATGTGGGCAGACATCTTTATCAGATTTCGTCATCATGCAACCTTTCAAGGTAATGCCTCTTCTCCTGTTTTTCAAAGACAACCCTGTGTAATCCTAATACCAGACTAGTGAATATTTTAACATTACCCATCAGATGGGAGACATAGATAGATAGATAAATAGATAAATGGACCAATAATCTCCATGTATTGGGGTTTTCTCGTTTGGGTAAAAGACCGCCCTCCGTTCACTCTTCTCCGTCCTCTCTCCTCCGTGACCCGGAAAGTGATATGTGGTCGAGTGGTCGAGGAGGGTTCATTCATTAGTAGGCGAACGGAGGAGTGTCCTCGCCTCCTCGATACCCTCCTTTTGATGAGGAAGCACAAGAGTTTTGATATCTGCCACACAGCTGTTGTATTGTCGGAGGAGAAAACCATGCACACGTTTAAAACAATATGCTACTTATCGTTTTATCCATAAAATGTCTTGCAAAATAACTTGATTTGTTTTGATCACATTTATGTTGGGATCTTCTCCTGTAAACATAATTTGCATAATGACGTGTGAGTGGAGAAGGATCGTCTCATTTCAAGCAAGCGCATTTCCATCCAGGTTCACTCTCCTCGCTGACGCTCCTCAATTAATTTTGACCTTTTTCAAAAGGAGGCGAGAGAGAACGGAGGAGAGAGGATGCAGGAGGTGAGCAAATGTAATTGATAAAAGGCCATAGTTTGAGGTCTAAGTCAATACCTCATTTCCTCTTCCTGGTGACCTCTGGTGACCTTTGAGGGCGTGGTGAACCCTCGTTTATTACCCTTCATTACTCTTGGAGCTCTTAGCGCCTCTCCTGGGTCTTTCTCCCCCCCCCTCCCTCTGGGCTAGGAGAGGTCAAGCCTTTTGGTCCACCTCTCCTAATGGATGGAGCTCCCTGGAGCTGCCAATCATAAGCCATTAAAATATGTTTCTGAGCCAATCAAGATGCTCAATCTTTGTCTGAGCCCCTCAAGATGCTCTATCGCTCCCCTTTGGGGTTCAATTGGAATGTTGGCTGGGATCCATGATGTCATAATTATATCAGGAGCCAAGAGGTTCATACAAGAGTCATCTCTATCTATATCTTAGTCTTTGGGGGATGTGTAGTCTCTGGTATATACAGTAGTCCGGGGATATCGGGAATGTGTAGTCTCTGGTATATACTGAACTGTAGTCTGGGGATATGGGGGATGTGTAGTCTCTGGTAATTACTGTAGTCTGGGAATATGGGGGATGTGTAGTCTCTGGTATATACTGTTGTTGTCGGGGTTTGGGGGATGAGTAGTCTCTGGTATATACTGTAGTCTGGGGGTCTGGGGAATGAGTAGTCTGGTATATACTGTAGTCTGGGGGTATGGGGGATGTGTAGTCTCTGGTTTATACTGTAGTCTGGGGGTCTGGAGGATGAGTAGTCTCTGGTATATACTATAATATGGGGGTATGGGGGATGTGTTCATGAGTTATTGCTGTAATAAGTGACTGTCAGTCATATTACTCCATATATCTGTTTATTTTATATTTGTAAAGTCATAGATTAGAACAGAGCAGAGCAGTGAGTTTTAGGGTTGTCCCCTCTATAAATGACGATGACCCCTCGGAACATAGGCTTACATGGGGTGACTGGGGTGACTGGGAAGGACAGGCTATCTCCATAGGGTCAGATGGGGTGACTGGGCAGGACAGAGTGGATAGTGAGGTAGAGGAAGGATTTTTATGTCCTGATTATTAGTCATATCTCCAAGCCTTGATCAACCATCGAAGCCTGGAAATTGAGGACATTTTAGATCAAAGAGGATGTGATGGAGACAGATTGAAACTAAGTAGGTATATCAGTTCCAACATGATAGGGATACAGAGAGGGCTCTGGACAAGGTTATAAGGGGTTATTAAGGGTTTATTAATGGGTTATTAACAGATGACGTATAAGGAAATACTATTTTCAACTCTCTGGATCAAAGTGAAAATAGAAATCAGTCAAGACTAAGCACATTTAAAATGACATGCATTGTTATTAGTGTCCAGATTATAATGTCTGCCCATTGTATCCCCCTGCAGTCTGCTGAACAGGGAGACAGGGACAGAGAGAGAAATAACCATGGGCTGGAGTTACTGGGAACCAGAGCACTCAGGCTTCCTGAGATAATCAAGCCCAGCTTTGGATAACAGCCAGGGATCCCATCCCTCTTTCTTTCCCTCCATCACTCTCTTTCACTCTCTCTTTCGTTTCCTCCCAGACAGTGTCATTGCTCATTGCTGTGTCTCTCTCTGGTTCAACTCTCTCTCTCCTTATTCATCATCCTCCTCTCCTATTACGTTCCCTCCCTTTCCATCTCCATTTTTATTCCTGTCTTTTTCGTATCATTCTCTCAATCTCTCTCTCTCTCTCTCTCTCTCTCTCTCTCTCTTCTCTCTCTCTCTCTCTCCTCTCTCATCTCTCTTCATCATCTCTCCCTTCCTCCTTCTCCTCCTCATTCCTCTCTCTCTCTCTCTCTCTCTCTCTCTCTCTCTCTCTCTCTCTCTCTCTCTCTCTCTCTCTCTCTCTCTCTCTCTCTCTCTCTCTTTCTCTTTCTCTCTCTCTCTCTTCACCTCTCTCTTCACTGTATCTGCAGTCCTTACATCTGGAGCACACTGCAGAGGGAACACAGGAGCCACCAACAGTGAAACACACACACTCATAACCCTCCCACCCCATACACACTCATAATCCTTCCACCCCCCACCACCCACACACTCATAACCCTCCCACCCCACACCCCCCACACACTCATAATCCTTCCACCCCCCACCCCCCACACACTCATAATCCTTCCACCCCCCACACACTCATAACCCTTCCACCCCCCACACACTCATAATCCTTCCACCCCCCACACACTCATAACCCTTCCACCCCCCACCACCCACACACTCATAACCCTCCCACCCCACACACACTCATAATCCTTCCACTCCCCACCCCCCACACACTCATAATCCTTCCACCCCCCACACACTCATAACCCTTCCACCCCCCACACACTCATAATCCTTCCACCCCCCACACACTCATAACCCTTCCACCCCACACACACTCATAACCCTTCCACCCCCCACACACTCATAACCCTCCCACCCCCCACACACTCATAACCCTTCCACCCCACACACACTCATAACCCTTCCACCCCCCACACACTCATAACCCTTCCACCCCACACACACTCATAACCCTTCCACCCCCCACACACTCATAACCCTTCCACCCCACACACACTCATAACCCTTCCACCCCCCACACACTCATAACCCTTCCACCACCCACACACTCATAACCCTTCCACCCCCCACACACTCATAACCCTCCCACCCGACACACACTCATAACCCTTCCACCCCACACACACTCAGAACCCTTCCACCCGACACACACTCATAACCCTCCCACCCCACACACACTCATAACCCTTCCACCCCACACACACTCATAAACCTCTCACCTCCCACCCCACACACACTCATAACCCTTCCACCACCCACACACTCATAACCCTTCCACCCCCCACACACTCATAACCCTCCCACCCGACACACACTCATAACCCTTCCACCCCCCACACACTCATAACCCTTCCACCCCCCACACACTCATAACCCTTCCACCCCCCACACACTCATAACCCTTCCACCCCACACACACTCATAACCCTTCCACCCCCACACACTCATAACCCTTCCACCCCACACACACTCATAACCCTTCCACCCCCCACACACTCATAACCCTTCCACCCCACACACACTCATAACCCTCCCACCCCCCACACATTCATAACCCTTCCACCCCCCACACACTCATAACCCTTCCACCCCCCACACACAGTCTGACCTCTGCAGTGCCCTGTATAGGGTCTCATGTGCAGTGTGTTTGAAGTGGCTGGGGGTCGTGGACCAGCTTGGTCCCATTGTCCAGTTCTACACAGAGTGATCCCTTATACCCATGCACCTTCTCTACCCTCCACTCTACTGAATGAAACAACAGATGGTGAAGGCGGCCGCTTCCATAGAAACCTGAAGAAGAAAACCAACAGGGAGGAGGAGAGGAAGAAAGACTGGGCAAGATGGCCGACATAAAGGGTGTTTTAAAGAGGTTAGTCAGCTGACCCCAAAGCTGACCCCAAACCACACCCCCAGACCACAGTGCTTTGCTGAATTTTAATAGGCATATTTGAAGAAAATCTCAAACGGCTGTAAATATCACAGAGGGGGCCTTTAATGGGGAATAGAAGCCTTGCTATGTGAATTATATTACCTGTGTGTATGACGTCACGAAACGCTCCAATCTGGAGCTGGATATGTCACAATTGTATTGGAGACAGCTGTCGCTGCTACAGTATTCCTCATTACCAATCAGGCTCTTGCTTAACTATTGGCCCATGAAGCCCAAGCACATGTTCCCACTGTAACATGGAGATATGACAACCAAACCACTGATTATCTACTGGTGTCATACCAACAGCTGTGGACTCTTCTAAAGGTGAGCCAGGGTGGTGATCTAACATATCCACTGATGTCTATCTCCATTTATCACCACCATCCACACACACGTACAGAATCGCTCACACACACACACACACACACACACACACATGCACACGAATACACACATGATTACACACACACAGTCAATATCATTGTCCTAAACGGTTTGGTCCCAGCTGTAGTGTAATTGAATGTAAAAGGTGAATGGAGGGGATTCAGAAGTTGGCAGGTAACTGAACAGTCTCAGAGAACTTGGCATTGATTCTAGCCAAGAATCTTGACTTCATTGATGTCTCATCCTGAAACTTAGCAGTATAATTCCCGTGCCCCATCCCATCCCTGTCCCTCCACCCCACAGCTATAAACAGCCCCACAACAACAAAGTTTCCATTGAATTAAGGCTAAATTAATTTTTCTGTGAATCCCCCGAGTTTTGAGATATGTCTTATATGATAAAGCAGTCCTGAAATAGTGACCTATCCTGACCTTAGCTCTGCCTCTCTGCACTATGTTTCCATGACACCATGGTTGCTTTGGCAACCCTCACGGAACCCCATGGTTTCCCATCACCGTGACAACTGCTCTAGGGTCTGTTTTGCATTTGTACCTATTAATGGTTAAGGTTAGGATTAAGGAAGGATATGTTTATCCTAGATCTGTGGTTTTAATAATGGCAGATGAAGACTTCCTGTCAATCATCAACCAGTGTGGCCAACAGTGGCAATTTTGACTAACACACAGAATTCAAAAGAAGGTTTAAGGAGCAACAGACTGACAGGGATATACTGGAGGTGTGAGAGGAGAGGAGGACAGGGGTACTGGAGGAGTGAGAGGAGAGGAGGACAGGGGTACTGGAGGTGTGAGAGGAGAGGAGGACAGGGGTACTGGAGGAGTGAGAGGAGAGGAGGACAGGGGTACTGGAGGTATGAGAGGAGAGGAGGACAGGGGTACTGGAGGTGTGAGAGGAGAGGAGGACAGGGGTACTGGAGGAGTGAGAGGAGAGGAGGACAGGGGTACTGGAGGTGTGAGAGGAGAGGAGGACAGGGGTACTGGAGGTGTGAGAGGAGAGGAGGACAGGGGTACTGGAGGAGTCAGAGGAGAGGAGGACAGGGGTACTGGAGGAGTCAGAGGAGAGGAGGACAGGGGTACTGGAGGAGTGAGAGGAGAGGAGGACAGGGGTACTGGAGGTGTGAGAGGAGAGGAGGACAGGGGTACTGGAGGAGTGAGAGGAGAGGAGGACAGGGGTACTGGAGGTGTGAGAGGAGAGGAGGACAGGGGTACTGGAGGAGTGAGAGGAGAGGAGGACAGGGGTACTGGAGGTGTGAGAGGAGAGGAGGACAGGGGTACTGGAGGAGTGAGAGGAGAGGAGGACAGGGGTACTGGAGGTGTGAGAGGAGAGGAGGACAGGGGTACTGGAGGTGTGAGAGGAGAGGAGGACAGGGGTACTGGAGGAGTCAGAGGAGAGGAGGACAGGGGTACTGGAGGAGTCAGAGGAGAGGAGGACAGGGGTACTGGAGGAGTGAGAGGAGAGGAGGACAGGGGTACTGGAGGTGTGAGAGGAGAGGAGGACAGGGGTACTGGAGGTGTGAGAGGAGAGGAGGACAGGGGTACTGGAGGTGTGAGAGGAGAGGAGGACAGGGGTACTGGAGGTGTGAGAGGAGAGGAGGACAGGGGTACTGGAGGTGTGAGAGGAGAGGAGGACAGGGGTACTGGAGGAGTGAGAGGAGAGGAGGACAGGGGTACTGGAGGTGTGAGAGGAGAGGAGGACAGGGGTACTGGAGGTGTGAGAGGAGAGGAGGACAGGGGTACTGGAGGAGTCAGAGGAGAGGAGGACAGGGGTACTGGAGGAGTCAGAGGAGAGGAGGTTAGGGGTACTGGAGGAGTGAGAGGAGAGGAGGACAGGGGTACTGGAGGTGTGAGAGGAGAGGAGGACAGGGGTACTGGAGTAGTGAGAGGAGAGGAGGACAGGGGTACTGGAGGTGTGAGAGGAGAGGAGGACAGGGGTACTGGAGGTGTGAGAGGAGAGGAGGACAGGGGTGCTGGAGGTGTGAGAGGAGAGGAGGACAGGGGTACTGGAGGAGTGAGAGGAGAGGAGGACAGGGGTACTGGAGGAGAGAGAGGAGAGGAGGACAGGGGTACTGGAGGTGTGAGAGGAGAGGAGGACAGGGGTACTGGAGGTATGAGAGGAGAGGAGGACAGGGGTGCTGGAGGTGTGAGAGGAGAGGAGGACAGGGGTACTGGAGGTGTGAGAGGAGAGGAGGACAGGGGTACTGGAGGTGTGAGAGGAGAGGAGGACAGGGGTACTGGAGGAGTGAGAGGAGAGGAGGACAGGGGTACTGGAGGTGTGAGAGGAGAGGAGGACAGGGGTACTGGAGGAGTGAGAGGAGAGGAGGACAGGGGTACTGGAGGTGTGAGAGGAGAGGAGGACAGGGGTACTGGAGGTGTGAGAGGAGAGGAGGACAGGGGTACTGGAGGTGTGAGAGGAGAGGAGGACAGGGGTACTGGAGGTGTGAGAGGAGAGGAGGACAGGGGTACTGGAGGAGTGAGAGGAGAGGAGGACAGGGGTACTGGAGGTGTGAGAGGAGAGGAGGACAGGGGTACTGGAGGTGTGAGAGGAGAGGAGGACAGGGGTACTGGAGGTGTGAGAGGAGAGGAGGACAGGGGTACTGGAGGTGTGAGAGGAGAGGAGGACAGGGGTACTGGAGGTGTGAGAGGAGAGGAGGACAGGGGTACTGGAGGTGTGAGAGGAGAGGAGGACAGGGGTACTGGAGGAGTGAGAGGAGAGGAGGACAGGGGTACTGGAGGAGTGAGAGGAGAGGAGGACAGGGGTACTGGAGGTGTGAGAGGAGAGGAGGACAGGGGTACTGGAGGTGTGAGAGGAGAGGAGGACAGGGGTACTGGAGGAGTCAGAGGAGAGGAGGACAGGGGTACTGGAGGAGTCAGAGGAGAGGAGGTTAGGGGTACTGGAGGAGTGAGAGGAGAGGAGGACAGGGGTACTGGAGGTGTGAGAGGAGAGGAGGACAGGGGTACTGGAGTAGTGAGAGGAGAGGAGGACAGGGGTACTGGAGGTGTGAGAGGAGAGGAGGACAGGGGTACTGGAGGTGTGAGAGGAGAGGAGGACAGGGGTACTGGAGGTATGAGAGGAGAGGAGGACAGGGGTGCTGGAGGTGTGAGAGGAGAGGAGGACAGGGGTACTGGAGGTGTGAGAGGAGAGGAGGACAGGGGTACTGGAGGAGTGAGAGGAGAGGAGGACAGGGGTACTGGAGGAGTGAGAGGAGAGGAGGACAGGGGTACTGGAGAAGTCAGAGGAGAGTAGGACAGGGGTACTGGAGGAGTGAGAGGAGAGGAGGACAGGGGTACTGGAGGAGTGAGAGGAGAGGAGGACAGGGGTACTGGAGGAGTGAGAGGAGAGGAGGACAGGGGTACTGGAGGAGTGAGAGGAGAGGAGGACAGGGGTACTGGAGGAGTCAGAGGAGAGGAGGACAGGGGTACTGGAGGAGTCAGAGTAGAGGAGGACAGGGGTACTGCTGGAGGAATGAGAGGGGGAAGGGCACCTGGTTTGTTTTCCTGTCTTTGCCAATCAACACTAGCAGTGTGGGATCAACCATCTACTGACAGTTAAAGTCACCACTGTGGAGGCGGGGGTTAGTGGGGTTAGGGAACAGGTCAGGGGTGATGATGATGAGTCTCCCCCTTCCCCCCTCTTCCCGTCTCCTACACCGTCAGTGTCACTAAACCTGAAGGAATGTCCCAACTGAGTCACCGACAGCAGGGAGCCAGAATAAGAATGGAGGGGAAAAGGTCTCAGTCTCTAACGGAAACGTTTCTCTACTCAGTTGGACGACAACATTCCACCTCCACCTGGACAGAACCACCTTATCAATCATTTGAGATCCCCCAGAATTCCTTCTTTTGTCTGTAAGACAATCTGCATTGTCATAGGTATGTCATGACACAGCAGACGGCGAAGCTACAAAGCAGAACAGAGGTTTTCAGGTCAGCAGCTTTAGCCAAAGTGCAGTAGACCACTTCGGAACGGCATTAAGTAGCGTTAGCCATAAACACCCCCTGCTTCACTCAAGTCAAGAGGGGGGCTTACTGACATTACTGACATCCAGGCAAACTGAGAAAATGAGTTTGCTTTAGCACCAGAAACAAACACATCAGAATAAGAGCTGACATGCCCCAGCATCTGGTCGTCAACATGAGTTCTGCTCACTGTTGACAAGGGCACTCCTGTCCATGTGAAAACGTTCAGAATCTTCACTGGCTTAGTCAACTGTTTACTGATGGTTGAGAGAGAGCGAGAGAGAGAGAGAGAGAGAGAGAGAGAGAGAGGGGTGCAAGGTCAGTGAGTGAGAGAGAGTGAATGATCTATTCACTTGCTTTGGCAATGTAAACATACGTATGTTTCCCATGCCAATAAAGCCCTTCAATTGAATTGAAGAGAGAGACAGAGACAGAGACAGAGACAGAGAGAACGAGACAGAGAGAGGATGAGAACATGAGAACATGAGAACATGAGAACATCAGAACACACTAGAGTGTCTGGTAGACATTATCTCTCCTCCGCTATGCCCACAATCAGGAGGCACTTAGCAGAGCAGACAATCACAGCAGGGGTCACGAGGTCAGCACGTCAACCGAACAGGGCCAGACAAAGTAGAGAACGTTGGAGGTAAGACTAGGAGCCCTGTAGTCACACCAAGGAGGGCACTTAGTGTGAATGGAGGAGAAAATAGTTGGGTGGATTATATGGTCCAAAGACAAGAGTGTTTGTTTTGTGGGCGTCAAACTATTTCTCTCAATGGTTAAGTTGTTTTACTAAAGCTCTGGACTGGAGGATTTCTATTGGTGTAGCTGTCGTCTTGTTGGATGGATGAATGAATTGAACAGGTCAATTATTTTCCTGGTATTGTATGTGTGTGATATTTTATCAAGCATTTGATATACCTGAAGGGTGATCTTTGCTATATTTCAAGATTCCTAATAGCAATATAGTGAGCCATACTGTATGTCACACAGTTAGCTTTAGATCTCATACCATTCATCAATGCACAGACAGTGTTCTCTATATGGGCACCTACACTAGGCCTATGTATGTCTGAGTTTGTTGGATGGAGTACTGTACAGGAGGGCCCCTAAACGCCCTATGTGTGTGTGTGTGTGTGTGTGTGTGTGTGTGTGTGTGTGTGTGTGTGTGTGTGTGTGTGTGTGTGTGTGTGTGTGTGTGTGTGTGTGTGTGTGTATGTGTGTGTGTGTGTGTGTGTGTGTGTGTGTGTGTGTGTGTGTGTGTGTGTGTGTGTGTGTGTGTGCGTGTGCGTGTGTGTGTGTTTGGGTGTGTGTGTGTGTGCCCCTAAACACCCTCCAAGCGCCCCCTGTAGAGCCCTCACCCCTCTCCTTCCATTCTCCATAATGACAACGTTAGGACCACACCATCTCTGATCCATAAAGTTCATGACTCCCTCCCATCTATGACATCTGTAAAATACATTTACCTTTTAGAAAAAAATAAAAAAAACAGACTTAAATTAGCTGTTTCACAAGTTTGGAATCAAACGTCTACTTCAGTGTTTTGTCATCTTCTAATTAACAGCCTTGTTTTCTGGGCTGTTCATGCGTAGCAGGTTTTTCAGGTGGATGGAGGGAATATATCCGTCTGCGGCCAGTCAACGAGCAGACTGAAATATGGAAGGAGAGATGGAGAAAGGGAGCAAAGAGAAGAAGAGAGGTCTCAGCGCAGGGCGCCTGGGCTTTCTTTCTGTTTATTTATGAATCCAGTTAATGAGCTTTGTGATTCATTCGCCTGTGCTAACGGCCTTTATGGAACCAAATATTTATGTTAGTTAGGCCATCATCACTACTGTGGTGTGTGTGTGTCTATTTTTTCTTTGTGCTCATGTTGTGCGCGTGGCCCCTAAACACCTCACTGCAGACCACAGAGATTAGCCTGATTAATGGGCCAAGCCATACTTTTTTTTAAAGATCCCCGACTGTAAGATAGAGAGACATGTAGAGTGTAAAACAAGTTGGGTTTGTGTCGACGGCAGTTTCATAATGATGTCAACTTTATAAAATACATTTGTGTCATATATGAGTCGCACACAAAATTCTTCGAAACACTTATTTTAAATATTTTAAGTGATTTCTTCTTGGTTGTCAGTTATGAGAAGAAAAGCCTCCTCAAAGACAATCCGAGTTTACTTAGTGCTGTGTAGACTATAGACAGAAATCTGGCATATCACCAAACACCAGTCAATGGAGCCTTTTTACTACACAAAGAATATAATAATTCCTCCCCCTTCCCCCTCTATAACCCCTCCCCCTTCCTCCTCTATAGCCCCTCCCCTTCCCCCTCTATAGCCCCTCCCCCTTCCTCCTCTATAGCCCCTCCCCTTCCCCCTCTATAGCCCCTCCCCCTCGTCCTCCTCTATAGCCCCTCCCCTTCCCCCTATATAGCCCCTCCCCCCTTCCTCCTCTATAGCCCCTCCCCTTCCCCCTCTATAGCCCCTCATCCCTCTTCCTCCTCTATAGCCCCTCCCCCTTCCTCCTCTATAGCCCCTCATCCCTCTTCCTCCTCTATAGCCCCTCCCCCTTCCTCCTCTATAGCCCCTCCCCCTTCCTCCTCTATAGCCCCTCACCCCTCTTCCTCCTCTATAGCCCCTCCCCCTTCCTCCTCTATAGCCCGTTACCTCTTCCTCCTCTATAGCCCCTCCCCCTTCCTCCTCTATAGCCCGTTACCTTTTCCTCCTCTATAGCCCCTCCCCCTTCCTCCTCTATAGCCCCTCCCCCTTCCTCCTCTATAGCCCCTCACCTCCCTGACAACACATTGAGATCCTCTAGTCTACCGTGTGTTTGTCAAGAGCATAGTTCGTATCCAGTGCCATGGTCCCCGTGGTTACTGTCAATCTACGCGACGGGACCTGTGTTTAATGTATATATTATGGGATGTTGGGGAGGGAGAGGGTGGTCTGGAGGGTGTGTGTGTCTTTGAGGCCTGGGAGTACGGCTTCCTCCCCAGAACTTCAGAGACCAGGACCAAGACCAAGTTCATTCGTCATGACTCTACTTCTAATTAGACTGGATGGACTGTGAACGCTCGTTGTCTGTGAACGTTTGGTCTGAACGTGCCCGCCAACCATTCCCTCCTCTCGTTGTCTGTGAACGTGTGGTTCTCTGAGAAAATGAACAAATCATTGTTTGTGTTTTTCCCTCATTGTAAAGGAGTCCCATGTCACTCACACATGCACCCCCCCCCCCCACACACACACACACACACACACAAAAGAGCCTATGTCTGAATTTGACATTTCTTCATCAGCTCTTTAAATTCTCTCTGAGAAGACGGACAAATCGTGTTTTTCCCTCGTTGTCAGGCAGTCCCATGGTAACCGGTTCTTCAAGGTCCACTTTCAAAGTGACAAGTCTGGTTTCCCCGAAATATGCTTAAGCTAGAGTTGACACGAGCCAAGAAAACACTAATGGAAAGAGAAAGGAACTGAAAACATGGACTAGAGCCTTAGTTCTGATGGCAGAATACACTACATAACAGATAACTTATGGAAGTCATTTCAAGCCTTGCCATCTAGATTACTGTTAGTGGTTGTGTCAATGAAACTGGTATACCTCACATTACACCAAATACACCTCATCAACATATACATATCTGCTATTGGTTCATTTTCTAATGGAACAAAGCTGTTAGTCCTGAGTGGTATATGAGTTAACTTTGTGCTTCTCATGACATTTACATAATATGGGGCTGACTGTGTGATGTGTGTCTGGCACATCAGGACTACTCTTTTGGCTTATAGTATAGATAACACACACACACACACACACACACACACACACACACACACATACACACACACACACACACACCTCGCCCACATGCATTCAGACACTCTCCAGTGCTGGCTTCTCAGCTTCGCATGGCGGCCCTCCTGACAGGAACACACAGACGAGCGCGGCGGCATTCTGGGACCAGGCGGTGCCGAGGCCAATCATGGATGAGATGTTCCGTGTCCCGGGACCAGGCTGGGGTCGTGACCTCTACAGATGGGACGGCCAGACTCAGTGTGAGCTCTCCTCTCCTCACCACTCCCTCTCTGGTCAGACCTCACACCCTGAGAGGATAGAGGGTTGGTCCTCTGGCTCTTCTTGCTCACTTTCAACACTCCATTCCCTTGAACGTTCCTCCCCCTCTTTCTTTCCCTCTCTTCCTCCCCTTATTCATTCTAGCCAGTCATCTCTTCCATTTCCCTCCGTCCCCTCTTCCTCTTCTCCATATCCCTCTTGTATTTGACTTTTCCTCTTTCTATCCTCCATTTCCGTCTTCTCTTCCTCTATCTCCTCGATCTCTGCCTCTTTCCATTCCCCTCCTCTTTCCTCTCCCTCTCCTCATCACCCTTTCATCCTCTCCTGGTAGTTTCATTCCAAGCAGGCTTGATACCACAGCATTAGACAGTTAGACTTCTCCCCATCACACACACATTGGAAGCAGGCAGCATCCATTCATCAGAGAAGCGAAGCTCTCCATAAAGATTGTATGCTTGAGTCTCTATTCTCAGCAGAGGAGATGGTGATGTCACGCTGCACTTTCCTCTCAGAGGCAGTGAGTCTTTTCATGTAACGGCCATGCACTCATTTGTTAGACCTGGTGAGGACATCTGTTGGAGGTTTTCTGGCCCATGATAGGGATAGCGTGTGTCGTAATGAGATAATTGTTAACCTCTCCCTGAACGAAAGATAAGGAGATGAAGAGAGGAATGGTTTAAAGTCGTGCTTTTTGCCGTGGAGCAGATTGGGGCTCTGCTCAAGGGATTATTGGCGTTTCAAATGTTGCGAATGTTTATGTAATTCACAAAATACTTTATTGGGGTTCTTTATTAAAAGTCGTCATGACTCACGACCCAGTAAGACTAGTAGGAGAGTTCCTGTCCGGTGACGTAGGATTTCTGACATCAACAATGTTGATGTTTCCCATTGTGTTTTTTTTATCAGGTTAATGGACTGCTATTGACTTACAGTTCTTAAGTTCATGTTGGGAATTTGAAGAATCATTTTCCATTGTTGGTCTGCATGTATCAAAACTAAACATCACAAAATGTTTCTTTATTTCTTAGAAGTAAACAAAGTTACTGATCTGAAACGTTGCTCAATCAGTGTCTCCGGAACCTTGCACAATAGATGTTGCACGTAACCTGGCAACCGTCCTCACAGGCTCATGTTCTTTGGTCCCATGGAGATGTCAGGGATGTTGACAGACTCTTTGTCAAGTAGGCTACAGAATCAGGTGGATTTTTTTTGCCAATCATTTCATTGATTGGAAGTCAGTTGTGAGCTGAAAGAATAATAGTTTTCCTAAATGTAACATTTTTGGGACGACAGCCAGCTTGGGTGCTTGGTTTTTTTGTGAATCCGGCCGCTTCTCAAATCACTATTGGTCACTCAGGATCCATAGAGGAGGCATTAGTTGGTTTTAAGAGTCCTCTCCTCTCAGCACCCAACATGTATTATCCAGCTCTCAAAACATGACAGCCCGGGCTCTTCACTCTCTCTCTCTGTGTGTGTGTGTGTGTGTTCTCCACACGATGGATGGGATAACAAGGGAAAGCGTATCCCGACCACCCCATTGAAGTCCTTCAAAGATGGTTCCCATATGGTCCAGGCAAATAAATCAAATCAAATCAATTTGTCTTCGTCACATGTGCCGAATCCAAGAGGTGTAGACCTTGCCGTGAAATGCTTACTTACGAGCCCTTAACCCACAATGCAGTCCAAGAAATAGAGTTAAGAAAATATTTACTAAATAAAGTAAAAAATTGAGTAAAAAGTAACACAAAACAATAACAATAACGGGGCTATATACTGGGGGTACCGGGTCAATGTGCGGGGGTACAGGTTAGTCGAGGTAAAGTGACTATGCATAGAAAATAAACAGCGACTAGCAGCCGGGGGGAGGGGGGGTTCCATGTAAATAGTCCGGTGGCCATTTGATCAGTTGTTCAGCAGTCTTATCCTGACTAGATGGAACACATCAAGTCCTTCAAACTTGCCATTGATTCTGTATTTCTGCTGAATGATTACACACACACACACACACACACACACACACACACACACACACACACACACAAACAAGCACGAAGGCACACACACACACACACACACGCAAACAAGCACGAAGGCACACACACACACCTCCATCCTGCACCCCCTCCCGCCTACTACACACACACACACACACACACACACACACACACACACACACACACACACACACACACACACACACCTTGGAGATGATAGCCATGGGGTGAGGGTAGGGGTGTAGGGGGTGTCTGTGGAGCCCCAGGAGGTCTCTCTGGCCCTAATCTGGGACTGAGAAAAACCAGCAGCTGTGGATTGGGGGGGTCAGGGGGGGGGGGGTGTTAACTGATAACAACAGACCCCTAAAAAACACACCACCACCCATCCCCCTGTCTAAACCCCCCCCCCCTACCTTAACCCCCCAACGGCCAACCCCATTACTTCAACCATCCACCCCTCAAAACTCCAGGTTTCTCCTGTTTATAAAGCCTAGGAGTCCTTCCTTTAAACACACACACACACACACACTCATAATGCTCTCGTTCAACAGGTGTTCAACATCTCTAGAGGTTTCATATACAAATCACTTCAAACATTTAGACTGATTTCAGTGATTAGAATTAGTGTATTTACTCAGTGCTGCAATTGTATTACTAGACATTACTGGAGACTTAACAGTATTACTAGACTTTACTGTAGACTTACCAGTATCAATAGACTATACTGTAGACTTAACTGTATTACTAGACATTAATGGAGACTTAACTGTATTACTAGACATTACTGTAGACTTACCAGTAATAACATAATATACTGTAGACTTACCAGTAATAACATAATATACTGTAGACTTACTAGTATTAACAGACTATACTGTAGACCTACCAGTATTAACATAATATACTGTAGACTTACCAGTATTAACATAATATACTGTAGACTTACTAGTATTAACAGACTATACTGTAGACCTACCTGTATTAACATAATATACTGTAGACTTACCAGTATTAACATAATATACTGCAGACTTACTAGTATTTACAGACTATACTGTAGACCTACCAGTATTAACATAATATACTGTAGACTTACCAGTATTAACATAATATACTGCAGACTTACTAGTATTAACAGACTATACTGTAGACCTACCAGTATTAACATAATATACTGTAGACTTACCAGTATTAACATAATATACTGTAGACTTACTAGTATTAACAGACTATACTGTAGACCTACCAGTATTAACATAATATACTGTAGACTTACCAGTATTAACATAATATACTGCAGACTTACTAGTATTTACAGACTATACTGTAGACTTACTAGTATTAACATAATATACTGCAGACTTACTAGAATTTACAGACTATACTGTAGACTTACTAGTATTTACAGACTATACTGTAGACTTACTAGTATTTACAGACTATACTGTAGACTTACCAGTATTAACAGACTATACTGTAGACTTACTAGTATTTACAGACTATACTGTAGACCTACCAGTATTAACAGACTATACTGTAGACCTACCAGTATTAACAGACTATACTGTAGACCTACCAGTATTAACACATGCTTATGTTCCTGTCATGTCTGCTAACACTGATTGTCTCTGTCCTGAATGGCATCATGTTCCCTATATAGTGCACTACTTATGACCATAAACCTTTGGGCCCTGGTCTAAAGGAATAGGACGGCATGTCAGACCAACCATTGTGTACTTCTATGTATTTAACTACAGTACAGACCAGCAGAGGGAAACCTTTCATCCTTAACATGTCCTGTCACCCTGCAATAAACCATGTTCCAGCAGTCCTTACACACACACACACACACACACACACACACACACACACACACACACACACACACACACACACACACACACACACACACACACACACACACACACACACACACACACACACACACACACACACACACACACACACACACACACACACACACACACACACACACACACACACACACACACACACACAAACACACACAAACACACACACACACACACACACACACTCCCCCCTCCCCCCACACACACAATAAACTCCACTCCAGACCTTACAAACACTTAAAGCCACCAGACAAACATAATAAACGTTTAGATCCTGTTGAAATTATAACGTCTGCGTCCCTTAATTCCGCCCTATTCCCTACGTAGTGCACCACTGTTGCTCTGGTCAAAAGTAGTGTGCTACATAGGGAATAGGGTGCCATTTGGGACCAAGACAAAGTATAGATCTCAACAGGAAAAAGGGATCAGCTCTCTCATAGAAGATTATGAGCCTGATAGGTCAGTTTGTTTGGGTACGTTTTGAGTGCTATGACACACCTGCTTATAAAAGATGATTATCGATACACTAGTATAATGCATACATTATTCTTTGATTACTCACACTTCAAATAGAGCACATTGAGAATGTATATTGTCCTAAAGAATGTATCTTAAGAACATTATATTGTTCTAAAGAATGTATATTAAGAATGTATATTGTTGTAAACGGGTTCTAGGGCTTTCAAAATGTTCCTGTTTTTCAGCAGCTATGTTATTTTGCCTGTACTGCTATCGTCAGTATTATTAGTCAGAAAATAAATATAGATGAGAAATAACACAGCATTAAAACACACAAATTCATATCTAGATTCACAATCACAGACATCCATTCACAGACCTCATTCAGTATTTACCCAGGCTTAATATCAGATGTCATCGTGGGTTTAGTGACTTCTACTCTGACTGTTAGTCTATAACGTTGGGCAATCGTGAAGGGATGCTGAGAATGCGTTAGAGGCACGTTAGGGCTGACCTCTGTGGCAACGCTGCCACTTATATCACACATGGGGTCAGAGGTCAGCGTTTCATGTCCCTGTATAGAGTTTCAGGGAAACAGGGCCAACAGGCTTTGTTCTGAGACGGGGACTGATTGACAGCCTGCCATGATGAGGGACGTCTGGGGATCAGGGAATGGATCACTCCTGGTGTTTCATATGTCACTTGGTTTGCATACAATTTTGGTAATGTCTATAAAGCAGATGAATTGTGCATTTTGTACACACATTTAGCAATTAATACCATCAATTATTCTAGCTTTAAACATGAACATACATTAGGCCTATGCAGAAAAAAAAAATGAGTGGAATCTTCTGTGGTAATTTAGTTGATTTTTTGTTTGATCTCCCTACTGTTAGTGGTGGCATATAAACATACTGTGTATAAACCCACTCTGCTCCTAATGATAAACACTGTGTCAGCTTTATTGGCTTTACAGGCCTCAGACCTGCTAGATCTACGCACACAAACACACACACACAGCTTTACAGGCCTCAGACCTGCTAGATCTACACACACAAACACACACACACAGCTTTACAGGCCTCAGACCTGCTAGATCTACACACACAAACACACACACACAGCTTTACAGGCCTCAGACCTGCTAGATCTACGCACACAAACACACACACACAGCTTTACAGGCCTCAGACCTGCTAGATCTACACACACAAACACACACACACACACAGCTTTATAGGGCTCCTAAAGGCCTCAGACCTGCTAGATCTACACACACACACACGCACGCACGCACACACGCACACAAACACACACACACACACAGCTTTATAGGGCTTCTAACAGCATCAGACCAAATAAAATAAAATTGTATTGGTCACATACACATATGTACCGGATGTTATTGTTGGTGTAGAGAAATGCTTATGTTCCTAGCTCCAACAGTACAGTAATACCTAGTTAAATGCTTATCTTCCTAGCTCCAACAGTACAGTAATACCTAGTTAAATGCTTATCTTCCTAGCTCCAACAGTACAGTAATACCTAGTTAAATGCTTATCTTCCTAGCTCCCACAGTACAGTAGTATCTAATAATACACAACAATACACACAAATCTAAAAGTAAAATAATATAATTTATATAAATATTAGGACGAGCAATGTCGGAGTCCGGAGTATAAATATACTGTATATATGATGGGATGTATAGACTGTATGGACAGTATATGTTATATATCTGAAGAATACGTAGGATAGAATAGTATATGTACAGCAGTAGTTGAATAGGATGGACTTGACTAGAATACAGTATATACATATGAAATGGGTACAGCAGGATGTAAACATTATTAAAGTGACCAGTGTTCCATGTCTATGTACATAGAGCATCAGTCTCTAAGGTGCAGGGTTGAGTAGCGGGTGGTAGCCGGCTAGTGACAATGACTAAAGTTCAGGGCAGGTTACTGGGCGAAGGCTATTTAACCGTCTGATGCGCTGGAGATAGAAGCTGTTTTTCAGTATCTCGGTCCCAGCTTTGATGCAGCTGTACTGACCTTGCCTTTTGGATGGTAGCAGGCTGGGTGGCTGAGCTCCTTGATTATCCTCTGGGCCTTCCTGTGACACCGGGAGCTGTAGATGTCCTGGAGGACAGGCAGTGTGCCCCCGGTGATGTGTCGGGCGGACTGCACCAACCTCTGGAGAGCCCTGTGGTTGCGGAAAGTGAGGTTGCCATACCAGGCGGTGATACAGCCCAATAGGATGCTCTCAATGGTGAATCTGTAAAAGTTTGTGAGGGTCTTAGGGGCCAAGACAAATTTCTTCAGCCTCCTAAGGTTGAAGAGGCGCTGTTGCGCCTTCTTCACCACACTGTCTGCGTGGATGGACCATTTCAGATTGTCAGTGAAGAACATGAAAATGTTCACCTTCTCCACTGCGGTCCCGTCAATGTGGATGGGGGCGTGCTCCCTCTGCTGTTTCCTGAAGTTCACGATCAGCTCCTTTGTTGACGTTGCCGTTGAGGGAGAGGTTTTATGAGCCAGTAAACTGAAGGAATGGTTTTATAACTACACCATCTACTGTTTTACAGCATGGTGGCCAAGTAGACCTAGCCTGGTTAAACCACACTGAATGCTGTGCTCACCATTGATCCCTTTACGTCAATCTGGTTTAACCAGGCTATGTACACCTACCATTCACTGACACCCACAGCTTTGTCAGACGTCTGGCTCTGGCTCTGGCAAGACCTCCAGTTTAGATACAGTGTGGTAATGGCCAGGTATAAGGAAATGTGTACACACACTCTCCCTCTCTCCCTCTCTCCCTCTCTCCCTCTCTCTCTCTCTCTCTCAATTAAATTAAATTAAATAAACAAAAACACACACACACACACACACACACACACTGACACACACACACACACACACACACACACAGAGACAGACACACAGAGACAGACACACACACACACACACACACACACACACACAGAGACAGACACACACACACACACACACACACACACACACACACACACACACACACACACACACACACACACACACACACAGAGACAGACACACACACACACACACACACACACACACAGAGACAGACACACACACACACACACACACACAGAGACAGACACACACACACACACACACACACAGAGACAGACACACACACACACACACACACACACACACACAGAGACAGACACACACACACACACACACACACACACACACACACACACAGAGACAGACACACACACACACACACACACACACACAGACAGACACACACACACACACACACACACACACAGAGACAGACACACACACACACACACACACACACACAGAGACAGACACACACACACACACACACACACACACACACACACACAGAGACAGACACACACACACACACACACACACAGAGACAGACACACACACACACACACACACACACACAGAGACAGACACACACACACACACACACACACACACACAGAGACAGACACACACACACACACACACACACACACACACACAGAGACAGACAGACACACACACACACACACACACACACACAGACAGAGACAGACACACACACACAGAGACAGACACACACACACACACACACACACATCTGTGTCCCGTTAGAATGCTCCTCTGTATTAGTTCATTTTTTTAGCCAGATTTAATTGGAAGTCCTCATGGAAGGTTAGTTCTCTCAGAAGGTTCCAGATAATTGCTTTGGGAACTTGTCAGTACAGAGAAATGGCTATTTCTTCATTTATTCCCCACCTGTTGGTTAAAGCATTTATTTAGTTATTACTGCATATCATCACATCTTAATGTCCCTCTAAAGGACAACCATTTTTGTTTAGTTTGTAATGTCATATTTGGCCGCTTTTTACATTCTCTCGATTTTATCATTAGTACGGCCAAGAGTTTTTCCTGGCTACGTGACCTGACCAGAGGAAATTATGCATCCTAGTTAGTATATAACAAGGATTTAATTGCCTTACAATTGTTTTCCTGGCCATTTTTTCCTGACCACATTCAGTATCCTGACCAGGAGAAACACAGATAAAAGTACAGTTGAGTGGGTTCTCATGACAGTTCAGTTAAATGATGACATAATCCAGGCTGGGAGGAGAGACAGGTGAAGATACAGACCAACCAGAGAGAGAGGGTGGGGAGAAGCATGCACTGTCCCTGTAAACAATAACACTCCAGCCACTCAGCTGAAATAGGAACAATATTGGGCTAGCAGCAGGGAACCCAGGCTCTCTAAATAGTCTGACTGACAGCCTGAGAGAGAGCGGGAAAAGAGGGGGGGGGGGGGGAAACGGAGAGAGGGTGAGAGGGGGGGGAGGGGGGGAGGGGGGAGTTTGGGAAAAGAAAGGTAAAGGAGGGAGAGTGAGAGGGAGGGAGGGACAGAGAGACAGAGAGACGGAGAGCTAAAGACAGAAGACCTGAGAGAGAGAAGGAAAATGAGACAAAGAGATAGTGAGAAAGAGAGTGAAAGTGATAGAGAGATAAATAATGCAGAAGAGAAAGGGAACATTCCTTTTGATTGTCAGCCAGCACAATCGAGGAAGTCTCTGCCCTTCCTATACGCTGTGCAGCTCATCCCCTCCTCCCCCCCCCCCCCCCCCCCCCCCCCCCCCTCCCTCCTGAGAAAGTAGGAGTCTCTCTCCCCTCCCTCTCTCTCTCCCTCAACCTCTAATTTAACAGTGTGTAGAGAGGAGCTGACAGTCAGTCTACACTGAGCCCTGCTGGATACTAGCTGTGAGAAGCTGAGCCTCTTGTAACTCCATCATACTACATACAGACCACCATGGATGTCAAAGTACTGGCTGTGTTGGCCCTACTGGCTGTGGTCATGGATGTACCTCTCTCTACGGGTGAGTTGGTCTTGCGATGGGTTTTCTGTCTGGGCATGCCTTCTACGCTGTTAGAAAGTTTTTGGGTTCTAGGTAGAACCATTTTTGTCCCAGGTAGAACCCTTTTGAGTTCCATGTAGAACTCTTTAGACAGAGGGCTCTACATGTAACCCAAAAGAGTTCTACTTGGAACCAAAAAGGGTTCTTCCTGGAACCGAAACGGGTTATCCTATGGGGACAACCATTTTTTCTAAGAGTGTATTAGTATGTTCTTTCTAGTGTATAATCTATCTATCTATCTATCTATCTATCTATCTATCTATCTATCTATCTATCTATCTATCTATCTATCTATCTATCTATCTATCTATCTATCTATCTATCTATCTATCTATCTATCTATCTATCTATCTATCTATCTATCTTAACACACATTTTAATTGCACAACCCATTTAGGTTCATTATAATATACTATATACTGTATCTATCTCTTTATTTTAGTTATTTTTGTAACTTTATGTATGTGTTCTAGAATGTCTGGGGATGTGATTTGTTCTAGAATTGATATCTTGATATTTATGGTTCATTTGAATAGATATTGTTAGAATATTTGGCTGGTGTTGCTGAGAGAAGGGATACTCAACAGAATAACTGGTGGTTATGAGTTGTGGTTGTGGAGGTTGTCGTTTGGCTCCTTGATGTTTGACTGGTTTTGCTAAAGAAGTAAGTGATGGAGAGGTTATACTCATACTGGTTACAATTGTTTTTTGTAGATTTTTCTGGAAATGTGTAGGTTTGTATTTGCTTTTGCCTTCATTGATGTCTCTTCTCAGTTGCTTTTTGTTGTAAAACTTTCATGAAAGACTGTTTCTATTTACTTTTAACACTTTGATATTTCAACCACTTTGATTTCTCAAATCTTACATCTTAACAGCATTAAAATGAACAACTATCTTACGATTTAGAGGATGACGGATCAGGGAGTCAGTGTCCAAATGGCTAAGTCTCCCCCACGCCAATATCACAGTAATGACCCTCCACCTTATCAGTCTCTATTATAATGCTAATACTGGATCATTATGTATGCTGCTTACAGCACCCAGACACAAGTGACCATCTAGCTGCAACCCTGCTTCCCAACTAGAACCCTATTCCCTTATATAGTGCACTACATTTGACTAGGGATCATAGGAAAACCCATAGGGCTCTTGTCAGAAGAATATGTGCACAAAATTGGAAATAGAGTGCCATTTGGGATGTAGTTAAACTCCTTTCACTCTCCGCCTTGTTTAGCCCTTGATTCGTTTCTAATGAAAAGAAAATAGATAAATACACACATTACCCCCTCCGTCACCCCGGCCATCCTATCGCCTTTAACATGCAATCAGGGTCTCCCTGGCTGGGGTGGTAACAACAGGCTTAGCATAACACAGCAGAGGATCGGCTAACTTCAATTCAACCCTTCTCTCTCCTGATGTTGTTTACTTTGCAATGGATTAATGTGATCCCAGTTTTAATACAACGGTTAAACGAGGGAGCCATTTGTACGCCGTTAAGATGTAAGATTCGAGGAATGAAAGGTATGTAAATATCAAAGTGTTTTAAAGCCAACGGAGGGAGTCTTTCATGAAAGTTTTACAATCAAAAGACAACTGGAGAAGAGATACGTATACATGTTCAGCCAATTGCCCTCTCCCATCTTCAAAGAAAAACTAATACAATCATTGTTGGAAACAAACAGAATTTGTTAATCTTGTGTGAAAATTCCGGTAGGGTATCCCCTCTGAAATCCCTGAAACTAAGAATATTTTCTGTCAAAAGTCTATGAATATGCTTTTGAGTGAAAAGATTCTTAGTTTCAGGAACCAGTAGGAACCAGGGGTGATACGCAATCATTCTAAGAATGTAGCCTACTTCTTAAAGGGACTCTTTTGATAAGAATCTAAGCTTTGTGTTCTTGGAGCTTTCAAACAGGAGGGGAATATTGGGAGCCCCAGTGGAGTAGAACGATAAGGGCTCTTCTGGGTTAGAGAGCTGTGTCTTGAATGTTCATAGTGAAAAAGCAGTATGACGGCGGATGGGGCAATGCACTCTGGTTTGAGAGTCTATGTGTGTGTGTGTGTGTGTGTGTGGCAGACTAATCTCTTTTTAATTGCCTTGCCTTTGGAACTAAAGGTAAATGTATACTTTCCCATGCATTGTCGGGGGTTAAATACAGTAGATTAAGCATCTGATTGGTGGGATGTAGTGTTGATATTTGAGGTATGGATTTAAAGGCATGGAAATGTGTGCTGTTTTGTCTTCATGGTGTTTTATTTTATATATGTAAATAACTATAACAGTTTGATTTCATTATTTCAATTAAATGTATTTTCCTCTCAGAGCTTTCAAAATTGTTTTTGACCCCGAACAACATATTCAAGTAATCTTCTTCAAATGCATGCTTTTTGCTAGTTTTTATTTTAGCAGGCCAGTTGAAAGTCAGGCACGTTTTTCCCAGCTTTGTACAACGGTTTTACAGAAATGGGATTGGGATTGAACACCTCCCTCTGCAACTGGATCCTGGACTTCCTGATGGGCCGCCCCCCAGGTGGTAAGGGTAGGACACAACACATCTGCCACGCTGATCCTCAACACTGGGGCCCCTCAGGGGTGAGTGCTCAGTCCCCTCCTGTACTCCCTGTTCACCCATGACTGCACGGCCAGGCACGACTCCAACACCATCATTAAGTTTGCAGATGACACAACAGTGGTAGGCCTGATCGCGGACAATGATGAGACAGCCTATAGGGAGGAGATCAGAGACCTGGCCGTGTGGTGCCAGGACAACAACCTCTTCCTCAACGTAATCAAAATGAAGGAGATGATTGTGGACTACAGGAAAAGGAGGAGGACCGAGCACGCCCCCATTCTCATCGATGGGGCAGCAGTGGAGTAGGTTGAGAGCTTCAAGTTCCTTGGTGTCCACATCACCAACAAACTGGAATGGTCCAAACACACCAAGACAGTCTTGAAGAGGGCACGACAAAGCCTATTCCATCTCAGGAGACTGAAAAGATTTGGCATGGGTCCTCAGATCCTCAAAAGTTCTACAGCTGCAACATCGAGAGCATCCTGACTGGTTGCATCACTGCCTGGTACGGCAACTGTTCGGCCTCTGACCACAAGGCACTACAGAGGGAAGTGTGTACGGCCCAGTCCATCACTGGGGCCAAGTTTCCTGCCATCCAGGAACTCTATACCAGGCGGTGTCAGATGAAGGCCCTAAAAATTGTCAAAGACTCCAGCCACCCTAGTCATAGACTGTTCTCTCTGCTACCGCACGGAAAGTGGTACCGGAGCGCCAAGTCTAGGTCCAAAAGGCTTCTCAACAGCTTTTACCCCCAAGCCATAAGACTCCTGAACAACTGTATATATATATATATTTTCTAACTGTCATTTTTACAGTTTTTTTATTGTATTTCTTTACTTATCTATTGTTTACATAATTCTTATTTTTACTTAAACTGCACTGTTGGTTAGGGCTTGTAAGTAAGCATTTCACTGTAAGGTCTACATCTGTTGTATTGTTAGTTATGGGCTTGTAAGTAAGCATTTCACTGTAAGGTCTACAACTGCTGTATTCGGCGCACGTGACAAATAAACGTTGATTTGATTTGATTTGTATAAACTGGAGTTTACCACAGTGAGTGTGTAGACGGTTAACAACAGGTAAAAGTGGAGTAGTGTTGAGTGTGTAAGGTGAGAGTGTGTGAGTGTGTACGAGCTATTGATGAGACCTGGCTGTAACACTGTGTAAACCAATCTCACACACCACTGACTATTGATTTAGGAGATGCTGCTGTCATGTAGTAACAGTGAAGATGGATTTATTGCCCGGTATCCAGCGGCAACGGAGATCTGTCTTCTACTGTACCCTGTTTGTTCTAACAAGCTCTGATATGAAATTAACAAATTCGTCCTAATTTGGGACTCAAGTCAGGGAAATCTATAATTAATTTCCTATATATTGTCAGGGTTAGATACAGTATTTTAAACATCTTTGTTCTAACAAGAAGCTCTGATATGAAATTAACAAATGCTTCCTATTTTCCTACCTGCAATGATTGTGGGTTGTTGCATTTTATGAAATTTCCCCCCCGGGGGATCAATAAAGTACCTATCTATCTATCTATCTATCTTTGGAGGTGTTGAGTCTCAATTTGTTTGTTCTTCTCTGACTATCATAATGCTAGCTTTGAGACATTACTGTATCTCACACTGTGATCTTTGGTTGTTTTAGTTTTAAGACATAGAAATGGTCCAACCTCACACTCTCTCAGTGTCCGGTACCTGGTACCTGTACAGTATCTTACTATGTATCTGGTTGTTGTTTTCAGCTAAGCCCATCAGCCTGGTAGAGAGGTGCTGGTGTCGCTCCACTCTCAACACTGTCCCTCAGAGGAGCATCAGAGAGCTCAAGTTCCTTCACACACCCAACTGCCCTTTCCAAGTCATGTGAGTAACCTGCTGGTGCATTATGGGATGTTTTTTAAACCTGATTTACAGCTAAGTTCCTTAACTTGTCACGTGAAGAACCTTCCATACCGCTCATAAGAACAACTAGATCACTGTATTGCTGCTTCCAAAAGTTAATGTATTCCTTACAAAGACGGGGAGTAACAGGGAGTTTTGTAGGAGACACCTCCATGTTCTCCTCAGCCCTGCACTACACGACACAGATAAGAAGGTACTATGGTTACCAACACTGGACATCCCACACAGCGCACAGGAGTGAAGCTATTCACTATTTTTAGACAGACTTCTCTGGAGATAAACCAGAACTATATAGGCCCAGTAAAGCAGTGGTCAGCAACCCTGGTCTGAGACAGCTGCATGTTGAGTGTGCGAGCTAGCTTTGGTTCCCGGGCGCAGAACTGAAGCACCTGATTCAACTCATCAACTAATCGTCAAGGTGGCAATTTGTTGAATCAGGTGTTTGTTTTAGGGCTGGGCAGAAACCTGTCAATACCACGGCCCATGTTACTCTACGGGACCACTGCAATATAGTTGAACCAGAGACGGAAGAGGAAGTGAGATATCCCACTCCCTCAATAAACTAAGCAGACCAGACCCAGCTGCTAATGGACTGGTGCATATGGGAAAGCCACCCCTTAAGCAGACCAGAACAGTGACATCTTAATTTATTCACAAACCAACATGACTGAAACCAGGAAGACCTTTGTGCTGTCTTGCCAACGCCTATCATCATCAACTAGAACTAAACTAGACTGGTTCTAGATCTGTTTGTGTGGTCTTGCCAACTCCTATAGTCAGCTCCTAGGGCAAAACCTGTTCAGAACAGTCTGATTCAGCCCAGTAAGACCCCTCCGTTAATAAGATCCCATGTGGATTCTAATGGCGCTTAACTTTGGTTCCCATTGCATTTGGCTAAGCATCAGTCTCATATCATGAGGTTTTAATGATTGCAGTTGGAGGACCACAGTGAAAGAAGAGAGAGAGAGAGAGAGAGAGAGAGAGAGAGAGAGAGAGAGAGAGAGAGAGAGAGAGAGAGAGAGAGAGAGAGAGAGAGAGAGAGAGAGAGAGAGAGAGAGAGAGAGAGAGAGAGAGAGAGAGAGAGAGAGAGAGAGAGAGAGAGAGAGAGAGAGAGAGAGAGCGAGAGAGAGAGAGAGAGAAAGCGAGAAAGTGGACCAAAAGAGATGCAGTTGCTATGGCTCTCCCCAAATGGAAAGAGATGTTTAGATTAGAACAACACGGCCAGGAAGCTGACAGAGGAGCTCCAGGGGTGATTTTAGTTTTGTTAAGGAAACAATCATTAGGGGTCAAAGTGATGACCTTTATGTTGCAGCTGACCCTCCCTACCCTTATTTCTTTTCTTCTCTTCGATCATCAGCCGCCTGCATTTAGTGTCATTTCAATGGCCTGGAACGCATTAAGACTAAATGCTTTTCCCATTTGTAACCTATAGAAACCAGGTGGCCAGAGCCAAAAAGCCAGAGGGGTTTGAGGGGTTGGAAAACGGGTGGTAGGGGGGCATTAGGGGGTTAGCTAATGGCAAGGGGTCAGTAACGATACAAATCTGGTCAGGAACCTTATTGCTCCAAAATGAACAAAAAGGGACATGAGTCACACACACACACACACACACACACAGACACACACACACCACCACCACCAAAAGCAACCATCCCAAAGTTATTTATGATGGAGCAGCAGGGGAGAGAGGGGCAGAGAGCTTCTCTTCTGATATATCTATTGTCCTTGGATGAAAGACAACAGGGGTAACACTACACCCGCTCACCCCCTCCGTCCCTCCCTACACCCCCTGTCTCCTCCCGCTTGTTGGTATTAGCTTGCTGTGAAGTAATTACTACCTACTGGGTTAGAAGCTCCAGACCCCGAGAGCCCCGAATTCCAACAGAGTCAATCAGACAGGCTAGACAGTCCAGACACACACACACACACACACAGCCTACAGGGATACAGCTAAACCAGGAGACACATCAAAACATAACAGTCAAATGGATTATCTGCACTAATTCTATAAAAGAGGACAGGATGGGGGGATGGAGGGAGGGAGGAAGGGAGAATCCTAGAGATAAACACACAGGGAATCCAGTTACCAGCTTTTATTTATCTAACCGATTGGGATGTTGGTTTTGGGGGGATTTTAAGGGGTTTTGATGCGCTTTCATCTTATTGGGGTAAGGGTAGTAGGTGGGCCATTTGGTTAATTTCAGAGGGTGGGGGTTGAGAGGGCTGGAGAGTTTGGGGTCAAATTGAATCAGAAAAGGGGGGATGAAGAAGAGATTCAGAGGTGGAGAGGAATGTGTTTAATTTACAGGGTTGTGTGAGGAAGAGAAGGAGGGAGGGAAGGAGCGAGGAGAGGTGGTGAGGGAGGGAGGGAGGAAAGGAGGGGAGGTGGTGAGGCGCTACCTGAGTTGTTAACTCTCAAACACGACCTTTTGACACAGAGGTGTGAGATCCATATGTTTGGGGAAGGAGGGGAGGAGAGGAGCGCACACATCACACACACACACACACACACACACACACACACACACACACACACACACACACACACACACACACACACACACACACACACACACACACACACACACACACACACACACACACACACACACACACACACACACACACACACACTACCCCCTGTCTCCCCCTAACGCTCATAGATCAGAAACACTACCAGAGGTGTCCGATCTCGGGACAAATCCCCCTCTTTCAAGTCGACACTCAAGTAAACCCTCTATCAACACACTACAGTCCACTACAGGAGAAACACTCCCTTATCCACCCCACAATCTGTAAATCCCTGGCTAAATGCCCTGACATAAAAACCTCCTTATTGTTAATACCATGGGCTTAACAAAGATATCAGTGTTACCAGGCTTTATTATTATTACCACAGCTGTCTTTGAGTGAAAGCAGAGAGATGGGATTTTTTACCTGTGGCGTTGTGGTGGTGGGACTTTATGTCATTTAATGCATTGTGATCCTTACAACTGGTGCAGAGCATGTTTTGTGGGTTAAAATATGCTGTGGATATACGTTTTAAATCTTTGTTATTCTTACAACTGGTTCATAGTATGTTTTGTGGTTAAAAAATATGTTTTGGATTTTAATAATGTGTTGATTGTCCCGTG
Organism: Thymallus thymallus; assembly: GCA_023634145.1. NCBI lineage: Eukaryota > Metazoa > Chordata > Actinopteri > Salmoniformes > Salmonidae > Thymallus > Thymallus thymallus. The sequence continues at coordinate 4,127,504 of CM042394.1, read as the reverse complement.
TGGATTAGTTGGTAGAACATGGTGCTTGCAATGCGAGGGTTGTGGGTCGGATTCCCACGGGAACCAGTATGAAATAGTATGAAAATATATGCACTCACTTCTTTAATTCGCTCTGGATAAGAGTGTCTACTAAATTATGTAAATGTTCGTTGTTCACTGGCATATTTGTCTCGCAAATGTCCCTGGAAATTAGTGACATGTAAATAAGCTTGAAAAATAACTTATTTTCCAAGATATGTTACTGTTGACTTTGCAGCCTTATATCATATTGAGTGATGTTTGTTTTGGGAGTCCAGTCCAGTCCAGTCCAGTCCAGTACAGTCCAGTACAGTCCAGTCCAGTCCAGTCCAGTCCAGTACAGTCCAGTGCAGTAGTTGGTTTAAAGGAAAGGGAACTCCGTTCATCAAACGTGTTTGTTAATTTGACCCTAAATGACCAGTTGGACTAGATCAAAATGACAGAACAGATGTACTTTTTAGATTATAGTATACAGAGTTAATCAGATGTCTCCTCAATCTTCAGATACATTACTTATACAGACTAGATTTAAGTAACCTATGAAGACTGTGTCAAACAGCAATTCATTCCTTCAAAAATACTAGTTCAAATGTAACCCTTTTAAAATATGTTTTTTTGTAAAACAAATATGTAAGATTACATACTGTATACTAAAATATACCACTCCTACTATTCAGTTCCCTTCTACATGACCCATGAGTCTATAAAGACATACGTGTCAAACTACTACATGACCCATGAGTCTATAAAGACATACGTGTCAAACTACTACATGACCCATCAGTCTATAAAGACATATGTGTCAAACTACTACATGACCCATGAGTCTATAAAGACATACGTGTCAAACTACTACATGACCCATGAGTCTATAAAGACATACGTGTCAAACTGAAATGAACGCATTCAACATTATAAGTTCAAATGAAACCTATTCATTATGTATATTTATTTATCTATGTATATAATTGAAGTATAATAAAAACCTGCCAATCATACTATTCAACTCACTACTACAAGTCTCATTACAGTTTGACCGAAACATGACCACAGTTGACCCTAGTTGACCCCAGGTATCAGCTATGTGTGTTACTGATAGCAGCTACACAGCTCACTATCCCTGGAAGTTCACCAGAGTGAGAAGACGTTAAGCCAGTTCATGAGAGCTTTCCTGGACTGGCCTTTTCTTTTTTCCTCTCTTTTTCCGGATCATTCTGTCCTTGAATCAGATAAGAAAGCAGAGAAAGTGGACGCTCGGAGAACACTGAAATTAGTCTTTGCCTAATTCACTTTCTCTCTCTCTCCCTCCCTTCCATCTCTTCATCCCTCCCTCCATCCCTCTCTCGTCACAGTGCCAAGCTGAAGAACAACAGGGAGGTGTGCATTAACCCTGAGACCAAATGGCTACAGACATACCTGAAGAATGCCATTAACAAGTAAGGAGAAACCTTACTTCCCTCTTTGACAAGTAAGAGCTGATCGCAGTGTAGCCTGGTCCCACATCTGCTTGTGCTGTCTTGTCAACTCTTATGGTCATTCATTGTCACGCCAAACCATAGGAGTTGGCAAGACAACACCAACAGATCTGAGGCCAGGCTAGTTCGCTAGTAACAGTGAGAGACATGGAATGAAATACATCCGTTTTCATGTGCAAAATCCAAATGAAATGGGAGAAATAGGACTGGCTAAGTACAGTAACAATAGTTAAATGTTATTTTATTGCCATGTGTCCATATAGCATTCTGAAATCGCTCATTTATTGGTATGATTAGAATTTTTAAGTGTGCGTCTCATTAAAAGAGATGAAAGTGACTGGTATTTCTGGCTTCTTGTTTCTCATATGTATGTAAGCTACTCAGATGGCTACTGAGATATGAATTAAAGACTGGGAAAGAATGCTCTCTGCTCATGCCTTGCAATCCCTCTGATCATTTAAGCGTGGCATTTGGAGCATTCCAGGTCTTTCGCTGAACAATCAGAATGCATCTGGGAAATCAGGGATGTAGTAGAATTTCATGACAACAAACATTTTCTTTATTTTTTATACAGATTTTTTACCTAAAACAGGTGTTGTTTTCACAATTTAAATAACTTCATTAATTTCATGGCATTAACAAACAGTAGTTTATGTATAAGTAAACAAATATTAAAAGAAATTGAAGGCATTTTCACAAAATTATCCAGACTCATTTGTCTACAAATAGTAAAACAAATTTTCACTAAGTTTTACAGCCAAGGAGTAAACAATAAACTGTAAAAAAAAAACTACAATAAACACTAACAACAGATACAGTATATAGTATATTATAATGAACCTAAATGGGTTGTGGAATTAAAATGTGAGTTAAGATAGATAGATAGATAGATAGATAGATAGATAGATAGATAGATAGATAGATAGATAGATAGATAGATAGATAGATAGATAGATAGATAGATAGATAGATAGATAGATAGATAGATAGATAGATAGATAGATAGATAGATAGATAGATAGATAGATAGATAGATAGATAGATAGATAGATAGATAGATAGATAGATAGATAGATAGATAGATAGATAGATAGATAGATAGATAGATAGAGTGATCATTATCACCAACCACGCAAAATGTCTACCTCTTAAAAACGCCTATAGTAAACAATTTAACATTTCACAGCAAATTAGGCATTTTCTTGCTGTTTAGTCCCCAATGTGGCATAGTTACAGAAGACTGCATTTGCTCGAAATAGCTAGCTAAAACGCTGTGTGTTCAAATATGTCTAAAACAACGCATATCCAGATTATCTTGTTTATGAAGGATCTCGTAAAACTGTATCCTGTTTATAAGTCCAGTCTGCCAGACAAACAAACAATATGATTACACAACCAGATACTGGAGGCCTACATGACATGTTACACACTGTTAGAGAAAAAGGTGCTATCTAGTTCTCCTATTGGCTGTTCCAATAGGAGAACCCTTTTGAATAATTTTTTTTAGTTGCAGGTAGAACACTTTTGGTCCCAGGTAGAACCCTTTGGGGTTCCATATAGGACCCTTTCCACAGAGGGTTCTACATTGAAACCAAAAGGGTTCTACGTGGAACCAAATAGAGTTCTCTCTGGAACCAAAAGGGTTTCTCCTATGGGGACAGCCGAAGTACCCTGTTGGAACGCTTTTTTCTAAGAGTGGATGTTATAAAACCCTGCATGATGCAGAACATAGCATCAATATACCAATGAGAACCTTACTAAGAATTTACTATTGAATTACATTACATTAGGGCCCAGAGTTGTTCTCAATCAGGTGATGTCAAGTGGACACACAAAAAAATGCAGTTACAGCCATGAATCCTCTTTTAATCAGTGTCTCATACCTCTCTTTCTGTCTCTCCAGGGTGAAGAAGTCCAGAAGACGTGCTCAGTAAAGGAGACCCATACACCACCCTGACCGGCCTGCAGTGCCCCAGTCCCAGGCCAGCACTCCTCCTCCTCCTCCTCCTCCTCCTCCTCCTCCTCTTCTACTCAGATATGTAACTCCACATACTGTAGCTACACGTCTCTGCTCTGGAACGCTCTGGAATGCTCTGGAACACCACTCCGGAATGCTCTGGAACGCTTGCAGAACCAGCACAAGCACTTCACCGCCAGACCGACCATGATGCCTTGCTGCTGCTGCTAACCCCACCGCCACCCTGCCTCCCACGCTGCAGACTCGACTCCTCACGTTGTTAGCACCAATTGCAGTTATACCTAATTATATCGGAATGTGTGAGTACGTGTGTAAAGAGTGTGTGAGTGCAAGTGTGTTTTATTTGGTGTGTGTGTGTGTGTGTGCGTGTGTGTGTCTGAACTGAATGTGTAAGTGTACATCTGTATATAAAGTATTTTCCTACTTTTACAAGAGGCAGTAAAGGGACATTTAAAGATTTTACACCTGGATCTCTGTCTTAAATGGGCTGAGCAAGGACTTGTGGGTATCCCCAGGGGTGGGCTCTGACTGAGGGGTCATGGGATAGGGACAGCAATGAGCTGGCCAATGGGTGGAGCCCACTTTGTAAGAGGCGACCAATCAGGGCTGATCAAACATTCATAACAGGGGAAATAGATAAAAGTCACACCTATCTGATCCAAGGTCAGATGTTGTTTAATCCCTGATGGTTAAGGCTAGGATGATAGAGAAGGAAATCTGTGGTTAGGGCCAACTTCTATGTCAAGCCTTAACAAGCCTTCCAGTCTAGCCAAGACAATGGAGATCAACTATAACAAGGGACATGCATGGATTCACGTGTTTCAACTCAAGGGATCAGAAGACATTAGTTTGAACTGATACATATATTTTCTGTATGTCTTGCGGGATCAATTATGTCAGGGAGAGAGGCTATGCATTTCATCAAGGCTATGTGTAGTTTCCATTCACAAGAACAGACCAGTGAAGATCCAAATCAGATGATGCTTATAGGCCAGTGGTTTCAAACCTCTCCTCAGGGGCCCCCAGACATGTCACAGTTTAGTTGTAGCCCTGAACTAGCTCATCTGATTCCCCTAATCAAGGCTGGTTAGTTGACCAGTTTATCAGGTGTGCTAGCTGTGGAATAGATCAAACACATGGAACGGCTGGGGGTCCGTGAGGAGAGGTTTAAAAATCAGTGCTGTAGTAAAGGGAAAGATATCTGTTGTAATACAAGCAGACAGCCTTTATTGGAGGCAGACAATTCTGTATTACAGTTCAGTGCTGGAAGAGTAAGTTAAGCAACTCAGCAAGTTCAAAGTGCTGTAAGAACGATGGCCTTGTAGGATTAGATTGTAGCGCGAAACGGATGAAAAACCCATGTCAATGCATCTTTTTATACAGTTTGTATGAATGTAATGTTGTCGGTTGCTATAGTCGAGGCTATAAGGCATTGGATGAGACACCAAGTCTTTATTCAGCAAAACAAGCAATATGAAATTAATTTACCTCAATATTCTGGGTATTTACTATAAAATACTGGCGCAAAATAATTGCTGTATTATATTAAGTATAGTAAGATTTATTACATACATTTTTATACAGGATCACATTGTCTGATTATTGGATTCCACTTATCAATTGCTTAGGAGCTCACTTTAGACCTACTCCATAGCCATAAACCAACACCTATCCTTAGGCAGGATTTTAAAGCTAGTATACGGCCACATGAAATGCCTGTTGCTATACTACAGTACAGTATTGACTATCACATTGATACTGAGCTGGGCTGGGGGCGAAAGAAAGTTATTCTACTTTGATTGTTGAGACACTTTAAATACCAGATGCGTCTTTTAAATTGGTATTTTTATTGTAATATTTTATTTTTGTATATTTTATATAATCTAAGATAATGAGATGTAAAACAGTATTTTTAAGTACATTTAAGCAGTACTAGATGAAGACATAACAAGAGAGTACTGTATACTAACCACAGTACTACAGTACTGCTGTATTATCAAATCACAATTTATATACATTTATCACTTTCCAAAAAGTTAATGTAATAAACACTTATAGTCCCCCAGATTAAATTGTGGCGACAGGTCTAACTTGAACAACAACAGAATATTATAGAAATACAGTGTTCATTAACATAGTTTGCCCTGATTCGTTCATCCCTTAATCTGAACACTCGAGAACCCCCTAGAACACTCTAGAACAATGTCATTCTAGAACACTCGAGAACACATTCTAGAACACTGTAATTGGGATTCCATTCTATTTCTCCAGACAGCATTCTACAGAGTAAAAAAATAATGAAGTGCCAATAGTACCACGGAGCCAAGACAGAGAACAATACACTTAAATATGAGCCAGGGGAAACACACATGTTTTCAATCAAGCCACTCCCTCCCAGATAGCCATCCCTCAATGATGTTGATTTCTATATTGTTTTTACTGTTGCTGTTGTTTTTCTATAGTCAAAATGGAGATCCAGAGCTTTTCAAATCTCCAGGCGTCTTAGTCTGTGAGCTAAGTGCAGGTGTTTTGGTCCAGAAGTTATGAAGTATCTGTATCACATCGTTATAAGGTGAAGTGTTGCATAAAGGAAGGGAATTTGGTCATTATTGGTCATTATGTAAGTGTTTGAGAACCATTCTGTTCAATGTAATATTAAAGTTAGCTCTACAACCAAACCAAACAATATGGCTGTTACCCTTTTACTTACCATATATGTTATTTGGACCACATGTGCAAATAAATAATTTTATAAGCAATAACATCCAAAATGGAAATGTATGTATTTTTTCATAACTGTATTTGTTCTATATGGGTGCTCTCCCCAGACAATGTGAATAAAATGTTACATTCTTTTGAGGCAGCTTACGACACAAGCATACTTCATCTAAGATGGATTGTTTAACCTCTGTATGTTCACTGTTTGTATAAACCAAGAAGCAATATGATACTCACCCTCTTTTTCAATAAACATATAAAACAAAACAATTGAATGTTTAATTTCTTATTTTTTCTTATTTTAATTTCTTATTTTTATAGTTCTTATTTTTATAGTTAAATAAAGGTTAAATAAAATAAATAAATACAAAATAAGTATTATGATTTGTATATTTATTCAAAGTAGCATCAATAGAAACGTGGATTTTCAAATTGTATCCACTTTATTTTAATGTTTAATTTCTCCTTTATTTTAATGTTTAATTTCTCCTTTATTTTAATGATTAATTTCTCCTTTATTTTAATGTTTAATTTCTCCTTTATTTTAATGTTTAATTTCTCCTTTATTTTAATGATTAATTTCTCCTTTATTTTAATGATTAATTTCTCCTTTATTTTAATGATTAATTTCTCCTTTATTTTAATGATTAATTTCTCCTTTATTTTAATGATTAATTTCTCCTTTATTTTAATGATTAATTTCTCCTTTATTTTGATGTTTCATTTCTCCTTTATTTGTACTGTTCTGTCTTCAGTGCAATGCAGACCCATTGTGTTTCATTATGACTACAGACGTACTGACAGAAAATGTCACATTAGATGAGACTGAAGGAAGTAGATATTTCTGTTTCAAAATACCTTCACCTAGTTTGATGGTAATAGATGCTGGATAGCTGACTCTCTAAAACCAACACACACACACACACACACACACACACACACACACACACACACACACACACACACACACACACACACGAAACCAGAGTTGTTAAAAACTTGGACACGGTTGTTCATGGCCCTAGCTCGTATCTTTAATTCAAAAGCTTTCTGTTTCTTTCTTTTTTCCCACCATGCTTTAGTTTTAAAGGGGAAATGTCCAGTGACAGTGTGGGTCTCAAATGGAACACAAAATCCCTATATAGTGTACTACTTTTGACCTGAGCCCTATGGGGCTCTAAATATGAATTAGGGTGATATTTGGGAAGCACACATATTCTAGTTGAGTTATTCAAACGACTGGCCACAGATATGTTGAAATTCTGATGTTAGCTGAGGTTTTGGCTTAAACGGCAATTCTGCCACTTTTCTGCCTCGTGTTCACACTCTCTCCAGCACCACACCAGTGTCTACATTATGTGAAAACGGCACATTTCTATGATCTGTGGTTAAAAAGATCAGAAGACAGTCTAGCCAGAGGGAGGGTCTGTTCTTGCACCTCACCACAAATTCCATAGTGTTTGAAAATCACTGTCTTTAAAATGTTTTAACTTTTGATAATGTCATCGGGTAGAACGTAGAAATGCGGCGTTTTCACATGGATCAACACTGGTATTGTGCTTAAAGGGTAATTCTGCCACTAATGAAAATGAGGTTGAAAAGTGGTGGAATTGTCCTTTAACTTCTAGGTATACAGTACATACATATGGTGTGTGTGTGTGTGTGTGTGTGTGTGTGTGTGTGTGTGTGTGTGTGTGTGTGTGTGTGTGTATATATATTCGTTAGTCCTGGTTCGTTACCTGTCCCTAGCCCCGGGGCGTTAACACCAATACATAAACCTGTCTACTTTAATCAAGTGGAACCATGTAGAGCAGATTAACTTCATGTTATGGGCTTCGTTCCAAATGGCAGCCTAATCCCTATATGTTGCACTACTTTTGACCTGAGCCCTATGGGTCCTGGTCAAAAGTAGTCCACTATATAGGGATTAGGGTGCTATTTGGGATGTAGGCATAGGCTTTCTCTTTTGGCTGGATGTTGATGTTAATACATAATACATAATGGACAAGAACAAGAGCTGAGGGCTTGGAGTTTAGACAAGGACCAAACAGTTTAAAGGGTCAAAGGTTGTGTTTTGGGGTCTTGGGCACATTCAAAAATGATTAGTGGATTTATTTGATATGACACACATACACACACACACATGCACGCACTTAAGCACACAAGCACACACACACACGTACACACAGCAGCTGAAGGCCTTGCCTGGTCCAAGGTGACTCACAAACTGTACTTGAACATGTATTGTGTTGTGTGAATAATATGTTCCTTCATACTGAAGCATTGGGACTAGTTCACAGAGGAGTGAAAACAGCTGGACGAACCCTCTGTATAAATGTAGAAACCTGGCTAAGTATCCCAGACTCCACCACAAACCATGCCAGGGGCATTACACTGGGCTGATAAAAGAGCACGATGATCCAATCAAAAGAAAGCGAGATTCTCTAGATTCTCTGTCAAGTTCAACAGCTTCAAATCAAATAGCCACCACAAGAAAATCAGGACACACACAAACACCATTCAACTCAAATCACGTGTGACGGAGAACATAACGAGGTTGGACAACAAAGTGATTGAGTCCCGAGGATCATGGGTAATCCGGTGTGCTAAGGAGCTCTTTACTGTAGATCTTTGAACAACATAATACCAGACCCTTTGACTAGGAGGTAATGGGAAACAGGTTGGGTGGAAAACAATGTGTGTGCGCGCGTGCGTGCGTGTGTGTGTGTGGACATGTTTATCTATACTTGTGTGGACCAGAAGTCCCCACAATATTAGTACAATAACAAACATTTGACCAACTGGGGACATTTTGTTGGTACCCATGAGGTCAAATGCTATTAGGTTTAGGTTCAGGGTTAGGAGCAAGGGTTTGGTTTAGGGTTAGGGTTAGGTTAGATTTTGGATTTAAGTTAAGGGTTAGGGTTACGGTTAAGGTTAGGGTTAGGGTTAGGGCTAAGGTTAGGTTTTGGGGTTAAGGTTATTGTTACAGTTAGGGTTAGGGTTAGGTTTAGGAGTTAGGGGTTAGGGGTTAGGGGTTAGGGATTTTGAAACACACACACACACATACACACCCTGGAACTGAACTGAATTGTATGTCCCCACAAGGTTAGCTGTACAAGATTGTGTGTGTGTGTGTGTGTGTGTGTGTGTGTGTGTGTGTGTGTGTGTGTGTGTGTGTGTGTGTGTGTGTGTGTGTGTGTGTGTGTGTGTGTGTGTGTGTGTGTGTGTGTGTGTGTGTGTGTGTGTGTGTGTGTGTGTGTGTTTGTGCAGACCAGAGGGAGCTCCTTTCACTCTCATCATCAGTTCCATTTCCATACCCAACAGGATACTGAGAGTGTTATGGGCTCTTCCTCTGGCTGTGTTTTCTCCTGGACCCACATGAGGAATTACATACTGATTCTGAACCCAACAAGGCTGACATCCCTCACAGTCACTAAGAGAGACACACACACACACACACACACACACACACACACACACACACACACACACACACACTGCCACCCTCTCCCCTAAACATCTAAACATTAATAGTAGACAACAAGGAATAAATAGTAGGTAAATATAGCTGTATGATGTCAGATGTTTTATTTGCTACAGTATATCAGTAGCCTGTAGAACATCCTCACCTCCAGTACAGACAGGGTTACAATAACACAGAACGGGTTTGTGTTACTTACTGTAAAGCCCTTTGGCATGAGTCCTGAGGACAAGTGACAGACACAGTAGGGATATTTATATTGAGCAAGATGCTGAAAAATGATCTAATTATTCAAAAGTACACAGTCATATCAGTCATTCTTAATAAGTATGGCCAGTTCTCCACATTATAGCTAATTTATTGCTCTCATAATAGGTTGACCAGGGAGTCACGCTGGAGAGGGGTCTCAACAACAAACAATAAGTACTTCATCAAACAACAACAACAACAAGATCACTTCCTCTGTTACCTGGAAGCTGTCCAGATGTGTCAAAACATGAACAAGAGGACAGAACAGAACAGATATTAATGTACCAAACTCTCTGATATCTGTAAACAATGATAGGGGGTTGAGAATCTACAGACAGTAGTTTTATCATGTTGATACAGCCCCAAGGGAGGATATTATTATGTTATTACTGTTTTTAAAAGGGTTTAGGGATTCTGAACTCTCTGTTTCATCTGAGTTCACATAGATGTAATGTCAGAGGGCCTCAATCCTCAAATGGTCTTGTTTGGAATTATTTGGTGCGTAATTGCATCCAATGCATGTGTCTGGTTTGGTCTGCTTGGGAAAAAGAAATAGCAGAGGATTTTGTTTTATACTGAGTTAATGATCTCTGTTAGATTCTGAGTAAGAGGTCTGATAATGTCTTTGTCATTGATCTCAGGAACGAAAGGTATTCTTTCTTTCTTTCTTTCTACATTTCTTTCTTTCTATAAATGCTAACCTATCAACCTGTTTCCAGTAACGTTGTGGGATGACCATGACCTCTCTCTCAAACACCAAGGTTAGATAAACATTCTAATTCTACTCCCCTAATCATGATGGATCACAGAACATTCCAGAACGCTGTAGAATCTGTTTACCCTTTACGTCGGATGGACCGCTTCATAAAAGAGAGGGGGCTTGCGGGATACGAGGTTTCCGTGGCGTCAGGAACTGTGAACTCTTTCGTCCTGAAGGAGGCATTTTTCTTCCGTAACGTTGACATGGGCCGTGAATTCTCCCAGAGTTCTGGAATGAGAAGACTGATCACTCCGGACAGCTAAGACCCTGCTCAGCCCAATGCATGAAAGCTAACAGCAAACTGGGCGCATTTTAATGTTTTAGTCTGATGTTTGGGACTCAGAGTTGTTTGTCTACAGGGGGTTAGCCTGGACGTGGTCTCTCTAGGTAGGGTCACAGAGGAGTCAGGGCTTCCAGAGACTGGATCATAGGACGTGATAGGGTCCAAGTTTAGCCAGGTGGGCTGGCCAGGTGTGATTCCTATATCGTCCCACATTTACATCTCTCTCAGGTATATTACAATACTTTTATTTTATTGCAAGACTTTTCTTTGAATACAAGCATCTAACAACTAACCAGAGAGAATATAGAATTTATAACACGATAGAGGTGATAAGTTTAGTCTCGTTTCTTCAGATCCAGAGGCTTTGACTCAAACCAGATAACAGCCTTCTGACAAGTCCCATTAAAAGTGTTTTACTGAAAAAGCCTGCAACCCGAAATACCTTAGACATACAGTAGAGTATCTGGCTGACTTTACAGAGGCTAAGTTTCTCTCTAACTCAGACCAGTAGTTTCAATGAAATGAAAATCCCAGAACGTGAACTTATTCATGGAATCAAAGAGGTACTTGAGATCTCTAAATAACACTAGTGGTTATAAAAGAGTCAACAGCGACAAAGAAGGCCATGTATTGGTTTTAGGGGTGTAAGAAAATGTATGGGTTGAATAGATCAGTTTAATAATTCAATCGTCCCGCCAAACATATATGTAAATATATTTAAGTAATATCCCCCCCCAGAGATAAATACTGACAACTTAAATAGA